>SJYQ01096348.1:42696-138165 GCA_006410935.1 Redunca redunca | reverse complement strand
ATCCACACAGTCAAAGGCTTTGGCATAGTCAATAAAGCAGAAATAGATGTTTTTCTGGAACTCTCTTGCTTTATCATGATCCAGCGGATGTTGGCAATTTGATCTCTGGTTCCTCTGCCTTTTCTAAAACCAGCTTGAACATCTGGAAGTTCATGGTTCATGTATTCCTGAAGCCTGGCTTGGAGAATTTTGAGCATTACTTTACTAGCATGTGAGATGAGTGCAAATGTGCGGTAGTTTGAGCATTCTTTGGCATTGCCTTTCTTTGGGATTGGAAGCGTATTCTAGAAATAGCTGCTGAAGAAAGAAGTGAAAATACAGAGGAAAGTCCTTTCATTTATTAATAATAACTAACATTTGTTTACAAATTTATAGTTTGCAGACACTTTGACATACATTTTCCTCTGTGATCTTCACCACAGCCTACTTGAAATAGGTATCATTGCATTGTTTATCTGTTAGGAAAGTGAGATACAGAGAGATTAAGTGACTTGCCCAAGGTCAGTCATATATTTGTAGCCCTCTGACCGTATATTTACTTTTGCTGTTCGTTTGGCTATCACTTTCTCAAATCAGTTAGGGAATGTAACTTTTTCTTCTTCATTTTTTTTTTTAACTACTTGGACTGAATGATTGATTTGAGGCTGGAGGGAAGAAGGGATTACTTTGCAAACTTCTATCTAAACAGATAAGATTCATGTTTATTATTTGTCCTATATTGGTATATTACAGTTCTGTGGTCAGTGAAAGTCAAATGTAGTTTTGGAAATTTTTTCTTATGTCTAATAATTGGCTAAAGCATATTTCTTCTCATGGAAAAAAGGACACAGAAGTAGATAGATACCCAAGGAGGATTTAGCAAGTGAGAAGCTTGATCAGAAATAGTCAGTGTTCTGATAGATAGGAAGGATACCTCAACGTCTATCACTTGTGTCCATGACTTGGCAGAGACTATCTGGGAAATAGACATTTGTTGGGGTTGAGGAGGGAGTGGGCCATAATGGGTAAAATAGCAGCTGGAAATACTTAGAATCTATAATGAGATAATTAAGACTAATTAGCTGGCCCTGTAGGCAGAAAGCAGCCCATTAAATTCAGATCCAGTTTTAATAACTTACCTGGTTTTGAGGGTAGAGTCCAGAGCACCCCAGGGAATGAGATGCTTCGGGGGAGAAATTTTTAGGATAGGTTTCTTAGAAAAAAAATAAGTAATCTTCTGTAGACAATGTATTTTTCTCCTGGGAACTAAAATAAACATTCTGGTTCCCTAGGGAGAAGAATTAAGGTGTGCCTCAATTTTCTCATCTATTAAATGGAGATACCTACTTTGAAGAACTGGCATGTGGTTTAAATAAGATAAGCATGTGTGAAAGGGCCTGGAACAATTCCTTTCACAAAACAAGCACTCAGTATTTATTAATTAATTATGACAAATATTTTATTGAATGCACTGTTAGGGGCATTCACTGACAGACACTGGGACCTCAAAATGAGGCAAATCCGATACCCTTAATGCAGCTGCTCTACATCAGTGCAGCTGATGACTTCTCCTGACTGATACTAAAACATCCTGCCCAAAACCATAAGTCATTTTAAAGCCAACTAAAATTCCTTGGTAGTTTAGAGGGAAACTGACAAACCAAATTTGGGCCCAAGTTAAATCTAGCTATGCACATTTCTCAAGCCTTTTTCTAATAACTTTAGAAGTGCTATCCTCATAAAGTACTGGGGAACAGCAGATAATGTGGGCCTAGATCTGTAAAAGTCGCTGGCTCTTTTATGGTATTACCCTTGGTACTTGGGGCATTGAATTTTTTTATTTTTTATTTTTTGGCTGCACTGGGCCTTCATTGGCAGGCTTCCCAGGTGGTTCAGTGGTAAAGAATCCACCTGCCAATGCAGGAGATGTGGGTTTGATCCCTGGGTTGGGAAGATCCCCTGGAGAAGTAAATAGCAGCCCACTCTCCATGGACAGAGGAGCTTGCTGAGCTACAGTCCATGGGGTTGCAAAGAGTCAAACATGACCGAGCACACGCATGCATCTTGGTTGCTGCACTGGGGCTTCTCATTGCATGGCTTCTGCTGTTGCAGAGCACTGGCTCTAGGCATGTTGACTTCAGCTGCGGTAGCACGTGGACTTAGTTGCCCCACAGCATGTGTGATCTTCCCCGGCCAGGGATCCAACTGGTGGTACCCTACATTTCAAGGCGGATTCTTCACCACTGGACCACCAGGGAAGCTGGTCCTTGGTTTTAAACAGATTGCAGTTATCCCCCTCAGTATACACAGGGCCTTGGTTCCAGGACCACCATCCCCCACCAGTACCAAAAGCTGCATTTGCTAAAGTTCCTAAAATAAATTGTCATATTTTTGCAAATAATGTGTACACATCCTCCTGTATACTTTAAATCATCTCTAGATTACTTGTAATACCTAATATGATCTAAATGCTATATAAATAGTTGGCAGCCATGGCAGATTCAGGTTTTATTTTTTGGACTGTTATAGAATTTCTTTTTTCCTGAATATTCCTAATCTCTGGTAGGTTGAATCCGAGGATGTGGAACTTATGGGTATGGAGGATCAGCTGTTTTCTTCTTCAATCACTGCCTTTGTGTCTCATTCTGTGCCTCTCCTCTTAATCCTTATTAAGAGCTTCATGGCATTAGACCTGATCTTTACTGATATATTAGTTTCCTATTACTGTTTTGGAGCTTCCCTGGTGGCTCAGATGGTAAAGAATCCATCTGCAATGCAGGAGACCCAAGTTCAATCCCTGGGTTGGGAAGATCCCCTGGAGAAGGGAATGGCTACCTACTCAAGTATTCGGGCCTGCAGAATTCCATGAACAAATAGCCTACTGGGCTATTTTAACAAATTACCACAAATTTAATGGCTTAAATATTATAAAAATTTATTTTATAATTCTGAAGATCAGAAGTCCAATATGGGTCTCAGTGGGCTACCATCAGTGTTAGCAGGGCAATGTTCCTCTCTGTAGGCTCTGAGGAAGATTATGTTCCCTTGCCATTTTCAACTTAGAGGCTAACCTGCTTTCCTTTGTCCATGATCTCCTTTTCCAAGGTCCATCAAATTCTTCTCATTCTGCCATCTCTCTGGTTTTCCCCCTTCTGCTTCCAACACGTTCATGGACCTTTGCAATTACATGAGACCCACTTGGATAACCCAGGATAATCTTCTATTTTAGTCAGTTGATTAGCAGCCTTTTAATTCTCTTTTGTCATATACTCACAGATTCCAAGGATTAGGATGTAGACATCTCTGGAGGGCCATTATTCAGCCTACCATTCCTACTTATCATTAATACCAAAGTATTTCACACAATACATATTATAGAATAAATCCTGAGGGGAGTACAACAGGTAGTAACTGTTGGCTACCATCATTTATTATTACCATAAGTATTCATATTACTTGCTTCTCCTTGGTCACTCCCCCAACTCCCCAGTAATCTATCTGCTATTTGAATTTGAGGAAATGAGAAGTTTTACCTGTTTACAGGTAAAGGCGGGGGACCCAGATATTTGGTGGTGGTAATTCTTTTTTGGGGGGTGGTGCATGTTAAGATTCTCATACCACAAAATTCATCCTGTTAAAGTACATAATTCAGTAGTATTTAGAATGTTCACTTAGTGTGCAGCTGTTACCATTATCTGATTCCAGAATATGTTCCTCACCCTAGAAAGAAACTCTGCACCTGTAAAATAGTGTCTCCTCATGATCCCTGGCTCCTGGGAGCCACTCATCTACTGTCTGTCTCTATGGATTTGCCTATTCTAGACACTTAGTATGAGAGGAGTCATGTATGTGACCTTTGTATCTGGCTTCTTTCATGCACCATGATGTTTTTGAGGCTCATCTATGTTTAGCATGTATAGCACTTTATTCCTTTTTTGGGCTAATATTCCATTGTGTGGATATACCACCTTTTGTTTATCCATTTATCAGTTGATAAGCGGTAAGGTTGTTTCCACCTTTTGGCTATTTTGATAATGCTGCTCTGAACATTCATATGTTAAGTTTTCCTATGGACATATGCTTTCAGTTCTCTAGGGAATATGCCTAGGAATAAAATTGCTGGGTCATATAACAACTCTGTTTTTAACTTTTTGAGTACTTACCAAACTGTTTTCCACAGTCACTAAATCATATTATATTTGCTTCACCATTTTACATTCCCACCAATCTAGATTTTAAATTATACAAAATAACAAATGAAATATCCTATAAATAAAATATCTAGCAGCCAACATACTAAAATAGTTACTATTTGTATTTTAATGTGACTTCACTGAAGGAACAAAAATTGAAATTCAAAAATGAGTAACTCTCTGTTGAATCAGGTCACTGGAAATCCAGTAGAGGGAATTTAGCTTTAGGTATCCCCCTAAAACCTGGAGAATATTGTTTTGATCTATGTATGACTGAGAACTTAGAGTGTTATGTTAATATTTACTTTTCCTGATGCCAGTGAAAATAGTAGCCTATAAATTGACACTTCAACCTCTCGGATTATACTGGTGTCTGAGCCCTTGCCTTGTTAGAAAAAAGAAACTGGCAGCTCCCATTATTATTCATAAAATGGTCACATGTAGATTTGGCATACTGAATATATGACTGCATACTTGAATATGAAGTTTTAAGAACACGTTTTCTGTTTTTCTTATGTAAAATAGTAAATGATACCTTCGTCGGTAACACAATGGGGAAAAATCTTTAATAGATGTATAAAGTGTTTCGCATGAGTAAACAAAAATGACCAGTTTTCCAGCTGAGATGATGCAACATATCATTGCAATAATAGGAACAGTGCTAACTAACACATAAATGTTTCTATGGGGATAGTGCGCCAGTGTTTCTCATTTGCCCACCTTAAACTCAAGTGACTGTGGAGGAGTCCCTTTTTCTCACCAGAACCAAGTTAATTGTTCTTCACCCTCTTCTAATTTCATGCAACTGCAAAGTCAAGATTTTGTGACCCTGACTTCAGTCCCTACCTCCGACCCCTTCCACCCTGTCGGAGACATAGAGGGGAAGAACATGAAGTAGAGTTGAAGTAGAGTAAAGCAGAACTAATTGGAGACCGTGGTTCACTGACATTTACCAGCTAGAAGATGTTGGACAAACTGCTTAACTCCTTCAACCTCTCTGTTCACATTAAATTGAAGGAAATAATCATACCACTTTATAGGACTGTTGTGACCATTATTGACATAACCATGCTTTGAAAATAGTAAAGGCTACATAGGTTTTTGTTAAGTAGATTAAGTACCAGATTCATTGGCTGCAAATGTACATACTCAAGAAATAGCTATTGTTATCCAGTCACTACACAAATTCTTGACCCTTTTCTAGGCATTGAGAATACAGTTATGATGAAAACAGACTGGGTTCCTTCCCCAAGGAGCTTAGATTCTAGTAGGAAAGACAGTGAATAAATAAGCAAATTAATAGCCAATCATAGTAAATCTCAGGAAAGTGAAGTAGTTTATGTGGCTGGAAGGTGGGTGGGGGTGGAGGACACCCAGGTGCTGTTTGGGTAGAGCAGTCTGGGAAATCCTTTCTGAGGAAGTGACGTTAAGTAGAATTGCTGCTCACATTGCTTTCTTTAGTATTTGCGTCTTGACTTTTCCCTTCACATTTTGGTGGCTTTCTCTTATGCTCCTAATGTCCTTGCTTGCCTCAAACTTTCATGAGGAAAGAGAGGAATTTTTTAAATCTGTAATTCAGTATACTACATGAAGGGTTTAAATGTTCCAAGTTCTGAGTTTATCTTTGTTCTGAGTAAACATCCTTACCTTGCTCCCAGAGGAAGGATACTGGGCTGGCAACCTCATTGTCACACTTTATTTGACCACCATAATCACCTCTCTTAAGTTCATGTTACGCTCAAAACAACAAAAATGTTCCTGGCTATCGTTTTTAAGTGCCAGACACTAAGCAACAGGGTATACAGGTGTTTTGTCATTTAATCCTCACAGCTACCTTTAAGAAGTAAATATTATGTCTCTTAATTACAGATGAGTGAAGAGAATTTATCCAAAACCAGACAGCTAATACTGACAGAACCAGGGTTCAAGCACAGAACTTTCAAAGCATCCATTCTTTTTAGCACCCTATCTGCCTCCAGTGATCATTATCACTGTTCTCATTAATCCCATCTTTAGAAGAGTGAGATTACATAGTTTAAATATAATGTATTATATATGTAAGGAATTGATGTTTACTCCAGTTAGTAATTTTTCTGTCTTTGGTGTTAAGAAAATAAGATGTTTTTAAAATTTACCTTTGGTTGAGCAGCTACTCTTAATTCACATGCACAATTTCCCTAATACACACCAGGCGCTGTTCCAGGTGCATCGTCTATTGTGTGTGTGTGAAAACATTCAGTAAACACAGTGATCTCCAAAGACAGGTATTCTTTCTTATTTTATAGATGAGAAAACTGAGACCCAAAGTACAAATATCCATACTTAGTGGAGCCAGACTCTGGGTCTGTTTATCACCGTGTCTTATCTACATCTTTCTCCTTCACACAGAAGCAAAAAGATGCAGTTTCAGCTCTCCAGGAGCAAAGCCAGAGATACTGTCCTTGTAGGTGGATAGATCTAATCATTTACATACACAAATTATACATTTTATCTCATTTAATCCCCACAGTAACCTTCATTTAATGGTGGTAGTGGTGGAATGATGTAGGTGGTATTTTTAGTGTTAGGGTTAGCTATCTGCCAAAATATCTGCCATTTCCATCAGACTGACAAATGCCATCTAAAGAATCAAACAAAATGCTGTGGGAACCCAGAGGAAGGTGGGAAGGCTTGCAGTAGAATCTTAGAGAGTATGTGAAGGGGAGTTTGATTCCGACATTGGGAAAGCTATCATCTAACCTAGCCTTTGAAAAATAAAACTAGCTCCTGTAAAGATCTCTAATGTTGGCACCAGTTGACAGAGGGTGTGTCCAAGAGGAGTAACTTGGTTGCATAGTCAACTTTGCAGAGCGGAGATTTTAATCTGGAGTCAGACGCACTGCCATTGCACCTAGAGGTCACTATAATTTGGTTTCCCTTCACCTAGTACCCTCATCCTTGTGTTAAACAGCATACTAGGAAAGAGTCATCGGCCTTTTGACATCTCTTTGTCAACATAGCAAAGTCCCTGAATCTGTTGGACTCCAGAAATAAAGTGTATACATTTAAAGGGAAAAGAGAGGTCACCAAAGATTAGGATCAAGCCAGATCTGCTGCTGCTGCTGCTAAGTCGCTTCAGTCATGTCCGACTCTGTGCGACCCCGTGGACTGCAGCCTACCAGGCTCCTCCACCCATGGGATTTTCCAGGCAAGAGTACTGGAGTGGTTAAGAGTCAAAAGGTCCTGATTCTGCCGTTGATTTTCTGTGTGTGTCGCCTTGGACCACACCCTCCTGTTGCTGTTGTTCAGTCACTTGGTCATGTCCAGCTCTCTGCAACTCCATGGACTGCAGCATGCCAGGCTTCCCTGTCCTTCACTGTCTCCTGGAGCTTGCTCAAACTCATGTCCACCCTCCTTATCTGTAGAATAACATGTAGGCCAGTGTTTCTCAAACATTTGCATGCATCTAAATTACCTGCAAGGAGATCCAACCAGTCCATCCTAAAGGAGATCAGTCCTGGGTGTTCATTGGTAGAACTGATTTTGAAGCTGAAACTCCAATACTTTGGCCACCTGATACAAAGAGCTGACTCATTTGAAAAGACCCTGATGCTGGGGAAGATTGAGGGCAGGAGGAGAAGGGGACGACAGTGGATGAGATGGTTGGGTGGCATTACTGACTCGATGGACATGGATTTGGGTGGACTCCTGGAGTTGGTGATGGACAGGGAAGCCTGGCGTGCTCCGGTTCATGGGGTGGCAAAGAGTTGGACAAGACTGAGCGACTGAACTAAACTGAACGGAAATTACCTGGAGGGCTGCTTTAAAACAAAAATTGCTGGATCTGGGATAGAACCTGAAATTTTATATCTAACAGATTCCCAGGTGATGCTGATGCTGCTCGGGCAGGGACCAAACTTTGAGAACCACTGGCTGCTTCTCTGAGATCTTGTTTCCTCTCTAATTCTGTCTATTTAAAAAATGATAGCACAGAAATCACAAGATCTAGACTGTATAGTTCCACCTCCAGCTAAGTATGCTATCTTGAGCAAGTCACTTAACATTTCTCTGCTTGTTTCTTCATCTGTAAAGTCAGGCTCACAATTCCCTGTGGCATAGGATGAATGAGTAAACTTTCTCATTTGAAGGAACCCACTCTTGTGAAGGATAGAATATAAATTGTCAATTGTGCATATCCATATGTTAAGTGAAGATTCTACTTTCATAGTGGAAAAACAGTAGAAAATGTCTCTTCCCGCTTTTATAAGAAGAAAAAGAAGCTTATTGCAAAAAGAAGTGTACTCACGGAGAATGTGCTTAAAATCATAATGACCCATGAGGGACCTCATCCTGTTTTGGCAGGACCCCATCCTGTTACCCTGACATCTATTTAACAAATTAATAAAAAAGAACATAAATAAAAGCGAATAATAACTTAGCACTATCTGGGCACCTGAGTCTGTGAGTCCTTTAGGGCCTTGGCACCTAAAGAGAAAAGGAAAACAGACCCTGTTCTCTGAGGCTTTGAAAGGGGCTTTCCTTGAGGCATTAGGGAAGCTCTGGGGGCCCTAAGAGCTGAAAGGCTGAGGTGCCTGGGGCATGAGCCAGAGAAAAAAATGGCTGGTAAGTAATTTTGCTATTTCATTTGGTGCAAAAGAGAAGGCAAAACACCAGAATATTCAATGAGCCAAAGCACAGAATGTGATACGGATGTGAATGCAGGCTGACCCCTTCTCGAGAACATTTCTGAGCCTGAATAAAGCACTCACTGTGAAGGCTAATGGACAATAGCATGCATTTTAAGCCGTGATGACCCTTTTGTTTTTCTGATAGGCGAAGATGAGGATGAATTTGAAAATTTCATGCTGCCTCTCACAGTCTCTTTCGAAACAGTTTTACAGATATTCAACAACAACTTTAAACAAGAAGATGTAAAGGTGGGTTTGTTTCCAAACATGAGGAAAGATGATTTTGTTCATTCTAGGACGAGATCTAGGTATAAATTCAGGAAAAGGTCTGCATATCTGTGTGTGCCTCGTGCCCCATCAGTCTTAATTTCCCACTTACATGTGTCTTCGAGGTGTACTTTTCATATAAGTGCTTTTCTGGTTTCTTATACAAATGGACTGTGAGGTTATCAAATGATTGCAGATAGTCAGCTTATGATTAGATGACATATTTGTCTCCCATGGCAGTATCTTTTAAAAGAACATTTCTCGTGAGTACGCCACTTTAAATGCCCCTGTTCCCTCATCCACCCCGCACTGTGTTTCAACATATTTATATGGAGGAATGCACAAATGTACGCGTGCTAAAATACCACCTCTCTAAATATTTCTAAAACAAGAATTTATATGAATCAAGACTTTATTAAATGGCTAGGCATATATGTATAAATAGGAGCTGGTCTTGAAGTATTGCGTTCTTAAACTGAACAAAGTGATTAGGATAACTGATAGCTAAATAAGGTTTTTATGTGCCTGTGGGAGCCATATTAGGATTGATTTGACAAGTCAGTTCAGCTGTGGCAACAGTCATAATATCTAAGACAACATTATGTTTTATTAGTAAAATCCTTAAGTGTGTAGCAAGCTGTTTGTGACAACACAGCCCCATGTTTTAATATGGGGGATGGGGAACACGAGATCTGCTAAACAGGAGTAACATCTTCTGAAATTCTCATGCATCAGGGCTATATTAAATAGACTGACACTGGTTAGTATTCTTAAAAGACTAATGAATATATACCGATAATGTAGGCACCTTTGCCGCTGATACTTGAATCATGTTTACTGTTATTTGAGATACGGTGAAAATACTGACCATCATTTTGCACAGCTCCTCTTCTCTCTACCAAAAAGAAATACTAGCACTAAGAAGCCAAATAGAAGAATGATGGCCTTTGGTGATTATTTAGTGTAGTTCATCTACTAAAAAATAATTAACCAAAACTGTACCTTTTATTTTGAAGTAGAATTTTTGAAATGAATGTTTATCAATATGCAGTTGTCATAGAATTTTAAAACTAAAAAAAGATCTTAGTGATTTTCTGTGTGTTTGTAATGTTGCTGAAATTCTTCACCAGAGTTTCTACTCAGGTTAGCTTTATTTTTCAGTTGTCTTCCAAATATTTATAATGACCGAAAATAAATGTTTGCTACTTTAAGGTGGCTATTGCTGCCCTTTATATCAGAAAAGAAGCAGTAAGATTGAAAAAGAGTATCTTTTTAAAAATTACATTTGTCTCATTTGAAGATTTCATTATACTCCAAGCCCATTTTGATGTAATCCCATCTAGTTTGATAGAAACCATCTTCCTAGAGTCATTTTTAATGGAGTTCCAGTGATATATCCCTAAACCAGCAAGTTCTTAACGACCCTGGAAAGTGACTGCTTGATTACACTTTAACGGTATTTGCAAATAAAATCACAAGTAATTAAGGGGAAATCTCCAGGCTTTTGAGCAAGTTTGATGCATGATAACTGCCTGATTCAGCTTCATCTAGAGTAATGCTGTGTAGGCAACAGCTACTGAGATCAATAGCAACGTAATGATAGTGGCAGAATTAAGTGAGTAACCTGAGAACTGTGCCTCAGAATGCATGCAGCTGCCACGAACCAAGGCCACACAGTGCACTCCGCGCTTCCGTCCTAAATGTTCATCAAAAGACGCCCTGCAGGAAAATGGAGTTAGATGCTCTTTATTGCTGATCGTGTCTCTTGCCACATTTATCAGGGAAATTGGATTAGCAGTTGGCAGCTGCAGGTAGACAAGATTCTGCAGTGATTAAATATGCAGCTTGGCTGCATTTGTTGTGACAGACCTTTAGTAAATTCTACTGTAAGCACCATCTGTCTAATTTGTATAAAGAAAACTTGGTGCTTTAAGCTACCGATAAAGAACTAAATCTGTTGCTTTATCATAAACAAAACTTTTGCACTAAATGCTTTTAAATGTAATTTATTAGGTTAAGGCTATTTTTCTATCATGATGAATAAATAATACATGCAAAAGTGCTTTCAGGTACTTCATTTTGCAAGTACTAAAGATAAAAACAGTACTGTTTTGTTCTTCAATAAAGTATTTAGTATTCCAATCCACAGGAGGTGATGCTGTTAAAATATCTCTATGAAAATGCCGCAGGACTGCCAAATTCATTTAATTTGCAACCCTTACCAGGATTTTGTAACTCCCTGTTTATAGATATTTTTCAAATGCAGATTTCAGGATGAGCACAAACATTAAGGACCTACATTGCCAAATTGAAATATGGTTGTGAGAGGAGGAAATGCTGTAAAACTCCTAAATTTATAGCTTTGTTTTCTTACTTAGTCCTAATAAAGTTGAAGAGAACATTGAATTTTTGTCTTGGGTTTTTCTTTTCCAAGTAAAGGGGAAAAGGAAGAAACTGCCATGACAAACCCTGGCTCTAAAGCATTAGTTCACAGCAAATGTTTCCCTCTGTAATTGTACCCTTAGTAAAATGCAGTCCAATACCCTGACTACCCATGCATCATTTTTGATTTGGCCATGACGTCATCGGTTTTAGGAAAATGAATGAAAACTTCTAGGAGGAAAAGGAGCAGTTAAATAGGAACCTGCTATCTTTAGTCCCTTCGTAAAAACTCCACAATGTTAAATTATTTAAAATCCTAGATTTTCAGCATGCGCACATTAAAAGTTTTCGCACTAAGTGCCAAATGTTGCAAACAGCACTTTAACAGAATGATTTTGCTTTGATCCCTGTAGCAGTTCCTGAATAATTTATCACAGGTTATTGCCTTAATTCTGGAGAGGGATAGAGCAATAAAGGCAGATGAAAACACTCCAGTTGAAACACCTTGGGGCCTGCTCATTCCTCTGACACGGCTCTTTTGTTGGAACTATTTAGAGGTTATTAAGATGTGTCTCCAGAATTAAGAGTATGCTGTAAGGATGAAGACAGCCATCTTAATTCTAAAGACAAAGCACAATGACCCTTCACCTTCCTTTTCTTTGTTGTTATTATATGGTAGAATTATGAGGATAATATTATAGCTGCCCCCAGTAGTGCCACTACAGTAAAGGGTCTGTCAGACTTTCCATTAGAAACCCTGTTTTGGGGGTCAGGGTGGAAGGAGTCGCATTTCAGCTGTTTCCCAGCCCATCCATCTCACACTTGGCACACAGACAACCGTTCACCATGCAGAAGGCTGAAACGCCAAGCAGTTTCTCCTTGAACTATCCCAGAAAGGATCCTGAGGATTAGGCCCCCCAGACCTGCCTTCTCCCCAAAGCAGCCTCACTTTATAAGGACCTCTCATTTTTCAGACTGGTCAAGTATGACTAGCTATAGGAGAAAGGTAACTTTTGAAATAAACCTCTTTCCACTATTTTAAATGAGATGGTAAATCGTGCCTCTTTCTCCCCTAAATTTCAGTCAGATCACCCTTTGCTCTCTGAGATTGTTTAGTAGCCTGGTTGAAGTAGTTAACAGTTTTCCTTGTCTTATACCAAAACTGGGTATGTTTTGAGTATCAAGAAAGTACTTCTTTAGTGTTGTATGAGCATCGGTATAGATTATTTCAGTACTATTGCTGCTTTGAGTTAAAAAATTGAGCATAATAAATCTGTTCCTCACATTAACACTGCATTTTCCTGCTCAATTGAATCTAATGAAAACATAGTTACTATATTGTCATATGCTTTCTTTGCTTTGTAGTAACATTTTCTAATATTAAACATTGATATAATTTCATAAATTTGAGCCCTTCTATTAACTTGGCATCTTTTAAGAAAGAAAAATTTGTGATGAACATTAACCTTTTTGTGTAATAAGGATAGTCTAAAATATTTTTAGAGCCTTTTACACCAGACACAAACTAAAACTCATTTTTCCTATTGACCAGTTTAGAGATGAATGGTGAGTACCTTATGTATATGTGAAAACTTAAGATTATTTGAAGAGTAGCCTGTAACCTGTAAATGTGCATAATAAAAATAGAACCCGAAAAGGCCACTTTGATAGGAAGACTGTAAAGAGAATTAGAATAGAGTTGTTCAAAGAAGACTTCTTAGAAGACATATTTTGTTCTGGAAGCTGCAAGAAACATGGAAAGCTCTTCTGAGAAAGAGGAGAAAGGTTCCAGGTGATGAGAATGGATTCCATAAGAGGCAAAATGTGTTTGTTTGTTTTTTAAGTAGCAATCATATGTGACAACTACAGAGAGACTAGCCAATTATAGAAAAATAAGTACTGGTAAGCGTATGAAAGGAAAAGGAATAAGTTATTTAAAGAAGCAGAAACAAACATTCAGGGTGTACAGATTCAGGAATTCAGATTACCATCATTCTATAAGCTGTTATGTAGTATAGAAACTGAATATTCCTATAAAAAAATTTTCCAGTTATATTGAGTCACCTTTTAGGTGTGGGGCATGGGAGGGCAAGGAATCAAAACTTACAGATCTTTGTGACCGATAAACTATTTCCGATTTTGAAATTTTTTAGCCACTAAATGATGGTCAGGATTCACTTCCAAGATCCTTAATGCTAATTTAAATGCCCTCCTGTAGAGATTTTCATTTATTATCAAAGTATGAGGGAAAAGAAAATCTGGCTAAAAAAAAAGTTCAGAGACCATTTTCTAGCAGAGTGTCTCCACTGAAAACAGGATCTTCAGAAGTCACAGTTGCATATCTTAATTATCACACCCCCTTGTTTTGCAATTATGTTTATTTGTACTCTTTGTTCTGACATTCTAGCATCTGTTCATGGGTTTTCTTTCTCTCTTCCCAAACATCATCCTAAGGACAGCTTAATTAAGAGTCCAGAGTAAAATCAAATCTCTTTTATTTAAGAGTCAAATTTTTGTTTTGTTTTCTCTAAAGCTAAATATTTATGGAACACATATGTATGTATCAGTCTCTTGGTAGGCATTTTTATATAAGTTTATTCCTGACTCTACTTCTGTAAGAAAGACATTATTAGCCCCTTTTAGAGATGAGAAAACTGAGACTGATAAATTGCCTTGCTTTAAAGTCTTACAGTTAAGAAGTAAAGCTGGGTTTAAATGCAAGTCTTCTGATACTGAAGAACTCTCTTCCTTGCTTGGGGAATGTGAGTGCCATTCTGGGTGTGTCACAGTACCAGTAGGCCATCTGGCCAGCTTTATGTTGTCCTAAGTTGCTGAGAATATTCCTTAGGGATCTTTAAATGCCACTGTGCTTTCAGGTGAGACTCTATATTGCCTAGTGGGACTGATTTCTTACAAGCCAATGTGGTCAAGATTTGTTTTTATAATGTCTAGACCCTGAACATTTCTGATTTGTGGAATTATTGTTCCTCTTTTTTTTTCTAATTTGGCATTATTCAGAAAAAAAATGTTAATCTAAATGTTTCTATGCCACTGGAATTATGACTTAGCTCAATTTATAAGAAGCAGAGTTGGTCAGCAGATCTGATGGTCTGTTTGCTTAAAAAGTCTATGGCTTTCTATAGAAAGAGATCTGAGCGAGACATTTTAGCTAATGAATCAAAATCAGATATGTGGTCATTATTGCCTGATTATTACTCCATCTGCTCTGTGCTAACGTGAAAATCAATTACTGTGTCTCTTTCCCACTGACAGCGTATGTTGATCGGGCTGGCAAGAGATCTTCGAGGGATTGCCTTTGCACTGAACACAAAGACCAGCTACACCATGCTGTTTGACTGGATGTATCCTTATTACACTGTGACAATACCAGCTCTGTGCACAGAGGGATGCCAGGCCCCTGGCTTTCGTTTAATAGTATGGCACAGTAGGGAAGAGGAAACAAAGCTAAATGAACTAATGTGTAATCAGCTAAAAATTACAGCACAGTGGCAGCAGTACAGATAACTGAGCATAGCACTTGGAGACCCAGCTCCGAGAGGTCACTTTTTTGGTGCCATTAAATACTGACAACTTAAAAATCACATCCCCAAATGATTGTTTATGTGGGGGTTGCGGGGTTCTTGGGCTAGCATCTTTAAATCAAGATCAATGAAGCCTACCATTTGGCATTTTCTAAGGGATTTGGATTTTTACTCTATCTCAGATAGAGCTGATTTCACTTTTTCTGTTTGAAGCTTATTAATTCATCATGCTGTAGTGTTTCATCATCATGAAAGCATTAATGGACAAGAAAAGGGGAAAATAAATGATTAGGATTTTTCACTTGATATAAAATTTGAATTTACCACTGCCAAGGCTTAGTACAGACAGCAAAAAAAATTAAGGAAACAAAATCCGCCCCCACAGAAATGCTTCATCATTATGAGTAAAAAGAGCATGGATTTGGTGTTAGGCAGACCTGGCTTGAATTCCTAGATCTCCATTTGCTGTGTAAACTTTGGCAATTTTTTTCACCTCTCTGAATTTCCTCATCTAAAAAAAGAGACATCCAGTATCATGGCTTGTTGTAACCATAGAAATAGGCAGTGCACTTGGTATTAATATAATGTCTGGAACATAACAGGTAATCATAGATGTTACTGTTAATATTGTTTTAACAGTGTTACGTGAATCCTGTTTGATCTTAACAGAAAGTGATAGTTTATGCAAGTTATATAAGTAACGTAATGTTTTCATGCCTTTGTGTTCAATATAGGAAACCATCAGTGCATAAGAGAAATTCTGTAACTTTAAACAACTTCCTTTTTAAGTTACATTATTTCTCAGTTGCTCTTTTCAAACCCTTTTTATCAAATCTCCCTCATAAATTGCAAAAGAAACTTGTTAAAGGTAGTCTTAAACTGATGGCACATTTACGGCAAAAACATAACAGGATCTGGGTACATTTTAGGGAGATCTCCACATGCTAAAGAAATTGTTGGACATTACTTTGAATACTGACTTATATTTTTACTTACTATTAAAACCTACCTCATCAGATTTGTGTATCCACAGAAGGGTTAGAGATAAGAATTTCCTTCCATTGAGAAATCATGTATGTCTTTGTACCAGCATACAAAGTACATGTGCGGACTGTAGACTTTAACATAGAAAGTCATACAGCTCTTTTAACTGTGAAGAATAAATGAATTACATATGACTCTGTCATTTCTCTAAGCACAAATAGAAGCTCACAAAGCAAAAACTCTAATTTATTTTAAAAATTACTAAAACTTCATTTTGGCACTTTAAAATTGATGATTTTCTTGAAACCAAGTACAATTCTAGGATGTCCAGCGATTAATGCTTCACATTTTCCTCATCAACAATCTTAACCAAGCGTTAAGATAAGAACATTCCCCTTCCCATCAAATGATAGAACTATCTGTCATAATTGGTTCTGCCTAAAATTTATAGAACATACTATAATTTAACTTTTTAATTAAGCCCTTTTCATTTCCTCACTTAGCTCCTTCTTTTGGGCACCTATCAGAAATGAAACTTTTGTCCAGCAGATGGCAGAAAACAGCAAACAGGAAAACCTTAAGACTTACTGTTTTGTTTTGGACTAGAAACCACCGTCTCCTCCTTTTGCCCATAGACATCAATGTTATTAGGGTCAGGGGCGGAGGGCGAAGTGTCAGTTATGCAGGAAGCTATGTTAGATTGCCACACGAGGTGCCTTGGTACCGGCCTTGCTTATAATAATTGAGTTTCAGTAGCAAATCAGCTTCCTTGGGAAAAGGCCAAAGGCTTTTCATAATTGTATTGACAACAAAATGAATATGATAAATGGTGTTCATTCAGTTGAGGCAAGATTTATAGTTTTCCTTTGGGCAAGGGATGAAGAGCAAATATTTATAATAATAGTAAAATTTGTTTAAAAGTTACATTATTTGATAATTCAAAGAGCTTTATTAAAATATTCTGAAATACTTTAAGCAGTTTCAGGTGATAAAGTACAGATTCTTTCCAAAGTATTCTAGTAATATAAAAATGAGTAAGTATATGATTTTAAAAAAACATAGATATGAAAGTCATTTATTCTTCCTGAAATATTGATATGTCAAACCGTCAGTGATGGTTCTCACATTACTGCTGGGGAAAGTTTATTTGCCTTTTATCCACAAAAAAAATGTGTGTTCTTTAATTTTCTGTATAGTCCTTAGCATGCAGAAGAAACATCCCATAAGAGCACATGTCATCTTAAAGTCAAAATGCATTTTATTTATGGTGATTATTTGATAAAATGCTATTTTAGTGGTTAGCTGTTTAATGTTAAAGCATTTCTATAAACACTGACTGAATTAACTGGTACACAAACTACATTGCTTATCACTCTGTCCTTCCAAGCCTAGATTGCCTGGAACTACACAGCAACCATGTTGATAAATTGTGCCACTACTAGAGAACTGAGGACGAATCATTGCTACTTCTTTATCCCTATCCTGAGAGTGTAACAGTGAAAAGCATCTTACCTTGCAGTGTACTTAGTCACCTTGTTTAAACTTTTCCCAGATCATACATAGACGTAAGTATCAAAAATCCAGCAGGAAATTGAAAAAAAATAAAATGAAGGAATGTGTATGATGCTGTTTCCTCACACTTATTCTTTTAATTGTCATAATTCTGATCTTTGAGTACACTGTTTTCAGTCATACAATCAGTGCTGTTGATAAATATGCATAAACATATTATACAAAGATAAGTCAAGACCTTGAGATTTGTAAGGGGGCGGGTGGTGGGGGTGGAAACAACTTTGAAATAGAACAGTTCCAGTCCTGATTTTACCACTTAACAACCTGTGCGGTTTTGGGTAAATTACTTAATGCCTCAGAATCACAGTTTTCCACTCCATAAAACAGGGCTAATAATATTTATCTCTCAGATATGTTATAAGAAGTAAGTGAACTAATATATATATATATACACACACACATATGTATGCATATATATATGTGCATATATAGGCTTAGTACAGTGTCTGGCACAAAGTCAATACACTCCACCACTGTTGTGAGTTCCTTTCCCTAATATGGAATGAGACAAAGGAATCCGAATTGCTCACCTATCCAGGATATTTCTCTAACTATGCTAAAATTCATGAGGGATGTAGATTTTTCTTAGATCCTACCCCAAAATGAGCTTATGGTTTAATAGAGTCAGTTAGGTAACTACCTAAATGACTGTAATAAAATATAGAAGATGGTAAGTGCCATAAAAAATATAAATAAAGTGATTGCATTTATCTGGGGGCATCAGGAAAGGCTCTGTAAAGGTGAAGACATTTCTCTGAATCTTAGCAAATAAGCAGGATTGGACTACTGGAATTGTGAAGCAAGAGGGTTTGTGAAGCAAGAGGGTTTTTGTTGGTCTAAGTAAAGACCTAGGAAGGAGAATAGTGGAAAAGATGTTTAGTCAAAGATACCACTTATTTTATGGTTAGACACAGGTTGTCTGGGACTCTTGACTATCAGGCTAAGGAACTGAAAAACTTACTCCATAGATGGAATAAAGTAATTAATAGTTTTGATTGACTAACAGAATCAGAATTGTATTTCATGAAGAAAATAGTTAGCAGTGTGTTGGACAAACTGAAATAGGGAAGAAAGTAATCCTGAAAATATGCTATTCTGCAGGATTTTTTTTAGTACATTGTGCTAAGCATGAGAAATTAATAAAATGTTTGCTTTTTATAAGAATGAGTAAAGTGGATTGCTCATTAGAAGCTCATAATCCAGTGGCTGTAATAAATAACTAATAAACCATCAATGTATTGTAACAAAGACACATGCCAAGGACCATATGAACTGTGAAGAAGAAGCGGTTGGTGTTTGGAGCAAGAAGTAGGTTCCCCAGGGAGGTAAAAGTTGAGCTAGGTGTTGAAGGATAGATGGGCATCTGCCAGAAAGCTTCCCAGCAGCACTTGCCTCCATGAACAAAGATATAGATGGTTCACATTCAGGGAATACTTTAACAAAAGGCTCTGAACTGGCAGCCTATTTCTGTTCTGGAACCACATCCTCACACTCTTACCTCCTAAAAGTTTTAACGAAGCTCTTTTGTTGCTTTCTAGTATACTAGAATGCTTTCTCTCCTGTGAAATCTCAGAGAAAAAGAATTACATTCTTACTAACTTTTATTTTCTTGGGGTCCAGCACATAGTAAGCAACTATCGAATGGTTGGATGGATGATGGATGGGTGGGTGTCGTCAATAAGCAAACCTCATGCTTTTCAGCTTTTCATGTTTAACATCTTATAAGGCAATAACAAATCATTAATCTTTTTTATTTTTTATTTATCTGGTGTTGACCTTCAGAATTCATTGAACAGAGCTTTCTAGGTGAAAGCAATTAGATCAGTGCCACTTCTACCAAAGGGCTCCCCACTGTCTTCCTCCTATCCATATATACGTAGTTCTCACAAGGCCACTGGAAAATTAATCTCCTCGAGTGGGTTCTGATTCTCACCCTATAATGTGAGTTTGGGACCCTCACTCTGCAGCCCTTTAACCTCCCTGCTTGGTAGACCTCGACTCCGCCTCCCAGTAATCACTCATTTTCTCTGTGGCAGTCACCTCTGTCAGAAGCATATTAGAATTGGCCCCACTCTCATTCCACACAGAAAAGGGAACATCCTCTCATATCCCCAGGCCTGATCCCATAGTGAATACAGTGTGCTCTGAAAAATATGATGGCCCTAACGTCTTAAGAATGCTTTGCAAAGGGACTTCTGGTGCTTATGATATTCTTAGGTTCTGAGATTTGGGTCTTCTCAGTCTCCTGATGAGGCTCCAGGTCCTTCCCACTCATGAGCACTGAGTTTGTGCTCAGCTCTCTTGGTGGAGTATTTTCTCATTTGTACTCCTCCAACACTGCTTCAGAATCTTGGAACTCCAAGCATTCCTATTATGTGTTTACCGCCCATGCTGAAGCATGGATTCACAGGAATAAAAGCTATGTATTACTTATCTCTGGATCCCTGGCCCCTAGCACAGTACACAGCACACAGCACTTACCATCGATAAAAAGAAAAAAAAGCCACAGATTTCTAATCCATAGAAAAAACAGAACTAAGGTATCTGACAATAGCCAAAATAGAGTTAATGATCAAGTTTATTGATTTTGTATTTTTCATTTTCATCCAACTGGAAATACACACACACACCTTATCTCCTATCTCTGCCTTATTTTCTTTGTAGTACTTTTTAATGTGTCATATATATATTTAATTTTCTATCTTATTAGAATATAAATTCCGTGAGGGCAGGGATTGTTTTAATGTTTGGTTCATTGATGTCTCTAGAGAGTCTAACAGTCATAAGACATTTACAGACTAGGCCTTCAATAAATACTTAAGTAAATTGTTTCTATATATTCAAATACAGCCTTAATATGGTGTATCTAGGGGGTCAAAAGTATTGCTTTTTGCATTTTTAGGGTGCATGACACTCTTAAGGTATTTGAGGGCTTATTTTCATTGAATGTTTTGTGAAGTATTTCCTGAAGCTTCAAAGTGAAATGCACAGTTTAAAAGAATCAAATAGGTAGGTCTAATCAAGTATGCTACACCTCATGTTTACCGCAACAAATATTTTTTGAAATCCATTTTGTGCCAGGTACATGGATGCAGTAACTGCCTATGCACTGCTCTCAGAAGGCGTATGATAGGGGGATGAGGCGCTATGATACTGCTGGCACAGAGGGCACCAGGGCACCAGCGCCATGCACAGGAGACATTCTTAGGTGGGAGGGATTAGGGGTGGTGTCATGGAGGCTTCTTGGAATAATTGGCATCTCTAATGAAATATGAGGGACAGACAGGAATCAGCAGGAACATACTGGGCAGACACAGGTCTTTGCTCTTTAGAAACTCACTGTCTAGTGGAACAGATGGGTAATACAAGCAGTCAACCATAATACAGTTTGTTATAAGAGTGGTGGTCAAAGTGCTCGAGTGAACTTAAATGAGGAAGAGATTGATGCCCTTTGACAAAAAGAAAAAGAACATTTCACCATCCCAGGGGAAGTAAAACTTGAGCTACATACTGAAATACAGTTTGGAATGTATTAGGCAGAAAAAACAGCATACAGAGGAATGGAGGCAAGGGAGAGTCTGCATCAGTGTATTTGCTGAGGATTAAAAATGGCTGAACCATAGATAAGGGCAGGAGCACTAAGAGCTGAGACCACAGGCAGGCAGAGACCAGATAAGGACCTTGTTTGCCATGCCAAGGAACTTGACATTTATTCCAAGAGCAGGGAAGAAAATCATGGTCTTCCTCACCATGGAGGTCACTACCCATAACACACAGGAAGGGAACAATATGAAGTGATTCAGTTCAGCACTTTCATCTGAAACAAAGACAAGTATATTAGAAAACATCAGAAAGAGACAGAGTCAGTCAGTCAGTTCAGTCGCTCGGTCGTGTCCGACTCTTTGTGACCCCATGAACCGCAGCACGCCAGGCCTCCCTGTCCATCACCGACTCCTGGAGTACACTCAGACTCACGTCCATCGAGTCAGTGATGCCATCCAGCCATCTCATCCTCTGTCGTCCCCTTCTCCTGCTGCCCCCAATCCCTCCCAGCATCAGAGTCTTTTCCAGTGAGTCAACTCTTCGCATGAGGTGGCCAAAGTATTGGAGTTTCAGCCTTAGCATCATTCCTTCCAAAGAAATCCCAGGGCTGATCTCCTTCAGAATGGACTGGTTGGATCTCCTTGCAGTCCAGGGGACTCTCAAGAGTCTTCTCCAACACCACAGTTCAAAAGCATCAATTCTTCGGCGCTCAACTTTCTTCACAGTCCAACTCTCACATCCATACATGACCACAGGAAAAACCATAGCCTTGACTAGACGGACCTTTGTTGGCAAAGAAATGTCTCTGCTCTTCAACATGCTATCTAGTAGGAAAAGAAAAAAGAAATGAAGGTAGTAGCATAGGAATGGTTTTTTCTGCTGAAGTTTTAGGGCTTAATTTTATATTCTGTGTGCATTTGGTAAAGAGGAGGCCAGTTGCGGGTAAAGGACCAGTGGAGCTGAGTCAGTTTTCCAGGATCTGGTGGTCTCAGCCATGAACTTATCAGAGGCATGCAAGGCTTGCGCTCACTATTGATGAGGATGTTTGACAGTTTCTCCTTTAGTGTACATGGGCCTACTGTTAGCAAACTGACCTTGAGTAGATTAAAGCTACCCAAAGCTTTTCTTTGAACAGTACGTGAACCATGAACTTCCAAATGTTCAAGCTGAATTTAGAAAAGGCAGAGGAACCAGAGATCAAATTGCCAACATCCACTGGATCATCAAAAAAGCAAGAGAGCTCCGGGAAAATATCTACTTCGGCTTTATTGAATATGCCAACAACAAACTGGAAAATTCTTAAAGAGATGGGAATATCAGACCACCTGACCTGCCTCCTGAGAAATCTGTATGCAGGTCAAGAAGCAACAGTTAGAACTGGACATGGAACAACAGACTGGTTTCAAATAGGGAAAGGAGTACATCAAGGCTGTATATTGTCACCCTGCTTATTTAACTTATATGGAGAGTACATCATGAGAAATGTTGGGCTGGATGAAGCACAAGCTGGAATCAAGATTGCCAGGAGAAATATCAATAACCTCAGATACGCAGATGACACCACCGTTATGGCAGAAAACGAAGAAGAACTAAAGAGCCTCTCGATGAAAGTGAAAGAGGGGAGTGAAAAAGTTCACTTAAAACTCAACATTCAGAAAACTTAATATCGCTGCGTCTGGTCCCATTACTTCATGGCAAATAGATGGGAAAACAATGAAAACAGTGACAGACTTTATTTTTTGATCTTCAGAGTCACTGCAGATGGTGACTGCAGCCATGAAATTAAAAGACGCTTGCTCCTTGAAAGAAAACTTATGACCAACCTAGACAGCATATTAAAAAGCAGAGACATTACTTTACCAACAAAGGTACGTCTAATCAAAGCTATGGTTTTTCTAATAGTCATGTATGGATGTGAGAGTTGGACTGTAAAGAAAGCTGAGCACCCAAGAATTGATGCTTTCGAACTGTGGTGTTGGAGAAGACTTGAGAGTCTCTTGGACTGCAAGGATATCCAACCAGTCTATCTGAAAGGAAATGAGTCCTGAATATTCATTGGAAGGACTGATGCTGAAGCTGAAACTCCAATACTTTGGCCACCTGATGCAAAGAACTGACTCATTTGAAAAGACCCTGATGCTGGGAAAAATTGAAGGCAGGAGGAGAAGGGGCTGACAAAGGATGAGATGGTTGGATGGCATCACCAACTCAATGGACATGAGTTTGAGTAGGCTCCAGGAGTTGGTGATGGACAGGGAGGCCTGGCGTGCTACAGTCCATCGGATCGCAAAAAATTGGACATGACTGAATGACTGAACTGAACTGAAAGCTTTTCTTCAAGCTATCATCCCGAATGTTCCTTGGGGCTACAGTGAAACTAAACAGCTGATTAAGCTAACAATTTTTTTTAAAAGGAAAAGAATGTATGTAGATAATTTCTAAGCCAAGAGATAAATACATGGGGTTTACTATTTACTGTGCCCTTTTGGCACAGTGGTAAAGAATCTGCCTGCAATGTGGGAGACCCAGGTTCCATCCCTGGGTTGGGAAGATCCCTGGAGCAGGGAATGACAACCCACTCCAGTATTGTTGCCTGGAGAATTCCATGGACAGAGGAGCCTGGCCGACTACAGTCCTTGGGGTCAGAAAAAGTCGTATGAGCTACTAACGAATGAATGAGCTACTAACACTTTCACTTTCTAATTTTATGTATTTTATTGATGCTGCTGTTAAGTTGCTTCAGTCGTGTCCGACTCTGTGCGACCCTATAGACGGCAGCCCACCAGGCTCCCCCGTCCCTGGGATTCTCCAGGCAAGAACACTGGAGTGGGTTGCCATTTCCTTCTCCAGTGCATGAAAGTGAAAAGTGAAAGTGAAGTCGCTCAGTCATGTGTGTCCGACTCTAGCGACCACATGGACTGCAGCCCACCAGGCTCCTCCATCCATGGGATTTTCCAGGCAAAAGTACTGGAGTGGGGTGCCATTGCCTTCTCCGATTTTATTGATAAAAGTTATATAATAAATACTATTTTTCTCTTCAGTAATTTGATGTGCAAGAAACTCGGATAATAGCAATTCAAATGTTTTACCTTCATGAACTAAATTTATTGTCCTTTCCTACAAATATTAAGTATACTGCTATAAATATCANTAATAAATACTATTTTTCTCTTCAGTAATTTGATGTGCAAGAAACTCGGATAATAGCAATTCAAATGTTTTACCTTCATGAACTAAATTTATTGTCCTTTCCTACAAATATTAAGTATACTGATATAAATATCATATGTTGCTTACAGGGTACTTCATAAGTATGCTACACATAGAAGAAATGTGGATTCCTTTTTTTTTTTCTTTTTCGGTGGCACCAATGTTCAGGAACACTATTTCTTTTGACCCTTATATTCTTTAACAAGCTTCATAACAGGTACCCAACATATCTTCCTATTCTTCAGAGGGCTATTGAGCAGTGGTATGGAGAGCCAGCATGTACAACTCCCATCTTAAAACTTATGGCAGAACTGATGCAAAACAGGTAAGAGGTGTGATAGGCAAGTGGAAAAGTAATCTACTATTTGGTAGTGCGCTTCAGAGATCAGACTTTCCTGCCTAGTGTGTGTGTATTTAAGGCTTAGCAAGAACCCAGGAACCAAAACTTAAGATGATCGGCAAAGTCAATAGAATTAGAGATACAAGGTTGAAACCTTTGGGGAGAAAGAATTAGGTGTATATGAGGACTCTGGCAACTGGGGAAAAAGTTGGAAGACCACAACCATCATTATTTAAAAGACTCAAAAGCATGAAATGGAGGAAAGGTGATTTTAACTGTTCACTGCTTTCTGTAGAGGAGAAAAGGAGCTGAGAGGTCTCTGAGTTGAGATGCTTTATTTTGTGGATGAGGCACCAAGGACAATTCATGGACATACAGTTTGTCTCAAAAAGCCCTGGGGATTGTCCCTGCTTTGACTTTTAAGGTATCCTTCTTCCTTTGTGCCAAAATGCACATATGTAGTTGATTTATGCACTCACAATTTTTATTTAAATAGCAACTTACAGCACTTCTCAGAAATTGCCTGGTTAACCTTGTGATTTGCACAGAGAAGCAGAGATTCAGGTTCTCTGCATATAAATATTAACAAAGGTATAGCTAAAAGAGAAACACTGCAATAAGCTAATTGGTTTTACCACTTTAAAATGTGTCGTTGTGAATATGGCTTAGCACCAGACTACCTGTCACGTAGCGATCCTGTCTCATCAGTTCCTCTTTGTAAACTGCATGTTGGAAGGGAGATACCCAGACAGGGAAGGAGTATGGATTACATCTCTAATTTAACCTCTGGTGCTGAGTGTTGCACAGCAATAATCTAAAAATTTTAAAACCAGAGGTGAAAAAGACCTGGCAGATAAATAAATGTGAGTATTATTCTTTTGAAAGCTGTTAGGTTTTTTAAAAACTAGGTGCCTTAAGGACTAAAGGAAGGGTAGCTATATATTTTATATTAGAAATTTAGTTTTTATTATATTACTATTTTTAAGCAAGATAATTAATAGCACATTACTGATAAAACATTTAATACTAAAGGAAAAAAATAATTACATTGTATATTTTATGTCTGCCATAGATGGATAATTCATATCTAGCACAATTGTTCTCAGAACTACTTGGCAAAAATCTATAATATCAGAAGATATTATCTTGTTTATATTTATCTGAAACCTAATGTGAATTGTGTACATTTCTTTAATCAGAATTGTATGTCAGCCATCAAATGTTTCCAGTAGCACTTCTAATAAGTTATAACTGCACTTAATTCTAAAGTGTTTTGAAAACACAGAGAGAACCAGCAATGTATTCTATTCCTTAGCAAAGTATCTTTGCTTCCTGGTGTTTCTTTGCTATGATGTGTTTCATATTCTTACTGATCCTTTTAGAAATATACAGTTATTTGTTGAAAGCAGAGGAGCAAGGCAGATTAGAGCCGACTGAAGTCAAAGTGATGTTTAAAAAGCAAATATTATGCCAGGATGGCATATCAGTCCTTTGCCCTTTTCAGACTGTCCCCCCACCTGTCAGAAACTAGGGAAGTAAAATTGTTCTCATTTAGAACTTCTGGGATTTGTTTCTCTTTACTTGAGCTATGTGCAGTGGAAACTGTAGCCCCATATGTAATTTAATGTGTTTGAAATATGCTTGAAGTATCAGATGATCCATTATGCATATGAGCAGTATTAAAGGTACTTAGATTTCCTGTTATATTTTCATTTGTTTTAAAGATGTATATTAGGGACTACAGGAGATCTCAAATGTAAATTTCTATACAAGTATCTATATAAACTTACATACTTGTTTTTTTTTATTATTATCTATCAGACATTTGCATGAAAGGAAAGGGGGCTAAGAGGTCTGTAATGTAGGATGTCAGGATATCGTTTTGACAGATAAAAGATGAATTATTTGAGCAAATAAATGAAAATAATTGTATTGTCCTAGTATCTTTAGTAAAAAATTAGCACATACATTTTGTCACCACTTGTTTAATGGAATGATACTTTTAAAAAAGGATAATTGTACTGTTGCTACTTGTAATAAATGAGAATTCTGGGTGTTTTAATCCTATATTTTGTTTCTTTATCTGTACATATAGTCTAAATTTTTGCTGTATTTCTCAGATCCCAGCGTTTGAATTTTGATGTATCATCTCCTAATGGAATTCTTCTCTTCAGAGAAGCTAGTAAAATGATTTGCACTTATGGTGAGTATCCTTTTCCATATTTGTCTCTGCAATATAACTTTTATCTCTTTGGAGGAAAGAAAGATGTTAGTTATTTTGTTCTTTTGAAACTTCATATCTGTATGAATTTGTGAAGCAGATAACAGGGGTGCAAAAAGCTGGGTAGCTATCATATTGACATCAGGAAAAACAAAAAGTATGCCTTTGACTACAGATCTTGCCTGACAAACCTGATGATTTTCTTTTAGCTAAAACTTTAGTGTCAGCAAAGGGAATACACTATAGGTACAATATTGAAATAGGATATTGAAAAGTTATAGTATATTGAAAATTGCTAAAATTTAGATCAGGGAGTTTAGTATATTGGGTCAAAGAATGCTTAAACCAGTGTGTCACTGGCACTGAATTTGGGGGAGATATCCTGGTAAAGAGCAGTAAATATTTTATTATAGGGAACTTGAGGGCACTATACCCTTAAAATCAGTGTTCTACAGAAATGATTGTCCTATTCAATTATAGAAAAAAAAAAATTGGTGATTTTTTTTCTGCTTGCCAACTCTGACAGCTTCATCAATGGAATTCTCAACTCTCTGAGAATGTTATGTAGCCAGGGAATGCCACAATAGATAAGAATCTTCAGTTAGTGCTCCGCACACTGACTGAATACTGACTGCAGGCTGGACTCCTTGCAGTATTCTTCTCCTTGAGAGCTGTTTCCCTGTGCCCTCCTTTTCTTTGTTCTTTTCTTTTTTGCCTGTCTGTTCTTCCTTTCCCAAATCAACAGCCAACTCTGTGTTTGGCCTCAGAAGTTGTCTGTGATTCTCATACTTCTTTTTGAATACCTAGAGGCAGATTCTACAGAATTTTGTAAAGCTTCTGTTGTGTTTTCAGGGTATATCTAATTCCTTTTAGTGTCTTATCATACAAAGATATGCGCCTGGACCTTTTTCCAAAAGCATGGTATCTTAGAAAAAACACAGTTTGGGGAGATTAAAAGATCTGAGTACCAGCTCTAGCGCCAACACATATCAGTTCCATGACCTTCAGCTAAGACACTCCTGGTCCTGGTGTTCTCATATATAAAGTTAGAAATAATGAACACCTACTGTCCTTTCTGTCTAGTTAGGATTGTCATACTAGTCAGTCATGTTCGACTCTTTGTGACCCTATGGACTGTGGCTTGCTAGGCTCCTCTGTCCACTGAATTCTCCAGGCAAGAATACTGGACTGGGTTGCCCATTCCCTTCTCCAGGGGATCTTCCCGTTCCAGGGATCAAACGCTGGTCTCCTGTGTTGCAGGTGGATTCTTCACTGTCTGCTCCACCAGGGAAGTCTATAAGGTGCTTATGAGGGCTCAGTTACATAGTGCATGGAAAGGCCTTAGATAAGTTAACTACTGTGTTTACTGTTATGAAGAAATTGAAGCTCATAGAGGTTAAAGGTTTGCCAAATAATACATAGTTAGCAAATAGTCAGATGGGAATTTCATTCAAAGTCTGTGTAACTTCAGACAGTAGTCTTTCCATATTCCTTTCTGCCACTTGGGAGTTGCCACATGAAGATTGTACCTAGGGTATTTTTGATGAAGCACTGTTCTTTAAAGTATGGTGATTTTTATCCTAAAACTTAAAGTAAATGAAGGCTCAATAGAAAAATGACCTTCAACTTTGTTACCAGTGACTTTGAGCCAGGCACTTTATTACACAGAGTAGCAGAAAGATCTTTCAGCTTTCACTGACTCCACATGCTGGCCCCGATCAGCCAAGCTGACTTTGTCTGTCTTGATCTGGTGTAATGTTTTATTACTCATGCTTTTACCTCTGGAGATTCTGATATGCTCATTGAAGAGAGACCCTATGGTTGCCATGCAGGCGTCTGGAAGGTGAGGGAAAAAAATCTGGAAGGGTACAGTAGAGCCAGCATTACTTATTTTCTGGGTAAGCCAAGGTGAAGGGAGGGAAAACCTATGTAGGAAAGAGGCCAGAACACCCTGGGATCCCTTCTGTTCCATCCTCACTGGGTTTCTTCTCTGCTCACCTGCCGTGGGCAGTGTTTGTGCCATTGATGATTGAGGCAGTGCAGTGGGGGAAGGACTCATTTCCAAATGTGCCCAATTTGTTACATATTTTGTGGAATACCTCCACCTCGCTGCTCAGTGAGACTGGCAGAAAAATAATACTTTGGATATGCTGTTTTATTTATCTGCATTCCGTCATGATATACTTTGATGTAAGTTTTTAATTTTGCTTCAGCTCTCAGCTGCTCTTGCCGTTACAGCTCAGGGTCAGCGATGAGGTTAGCCGCAGTAGCACAGAACAATTTCCTGTTTGTGCAGCCCAGGTAACATTTGGATGCGGATTAGATTTTACCACATTTTCTACTAGCCCAAGCCTATTATTTCTAATGAGTTTTAAATTGCTTCAAGAACATGTATTTCAAAATTTAGTGCTACGATCCATTCAGCCCGAGCAACTTAATAAAAGAAATTTCTTTCTTAAATTTTTGGTTAAAATGTTGCATGCAGTGTAATAAATGTTATTACTTTGGAAACCTACTTCTCAGTTTTAAGAACTGGATGTTTTTTATGCTCAATTTCCATTTGTCTGATCTTTTCTTCCCTTTGCCTCTGGGTAATGGTATCTTTAGTGACATCTATTGGTTGAAGAGTGCACAGAAGGGAAAAATAGTGATTGTCTTTATAAGACTGGCAAGAATGGAACTGCTTTTATTTCTTCCTTAGGTGCCTGATTTAAGAAACCTCAATGTGTAAAAAATCTAAGCTTAAAAAATGGATAGAACAGCTATAATTATTCACTATACCTAAGAATTTACATCAGGGTTCTTTGAGCAATATATGTTGCAGGTACATTTAAGGTATGACTTAATACTATGCTTAAATTGAATTTGTAAAGTGATATACAAGCCACCGTTATTTGCTGTGATCTAGAAAACAGACTGGTGGTTTTCCAACTGGGTTCTTCAGAGCCCTAGAGATCTGTGGTAACACCACAGAGACCCCGCAGAGATGGAGGAGGAGAGGACTCTACTGCCACTTCGACCAGAACTGCAGCTGTTTATTGTTAACACTAGATTCACTTGCAATAGGGCTCACCTGCTTAAAGATACTTCTTGATAAAAAGAGCTTGAAAATTACTGGTATGTACTACTAGAAGGATTATGACTTATATTTATGTTTAAATGACTATAAAAATTTAGCTGAAGGATGTATTGGCCTTGATAAAGAGACTTGATAAAATGTTACCAGGAGATAACAGTTCTGAAAAACAGATCATCCAGGAACCATGGATATAACCTTACCTTCTCTCAGAATCATGGTCGGGGACATAGAACAACAGAGTAATAGAGTAATAAGCTCACCAAAGGTTTATGAAGGAGATGGAACGATCAGTACCCTGAGGGTGCCTGGCCTTGAGGAGGACATTTCACAGTGAATCCACGTGTGTTGGACTTGGCCACTTCTGCACACAAGCAAGGAGAAGGCAATGGCAACCCACTCCAGTACTCTTAGCTGGCAAATCCCATGGGTGGAGGAGCCTGATAGGCTGCAGTCCATGGAGTTGCTAGGAGTCAGATACGACTGAGCGACTTCACTCTCACTTTTCACTTTCCTGCATTGGAGAAGGAAATGGCAACCCACTCCAGTGTTCTTGCTTGGAGAATCCCAGGGACGGTGGAGCCTGGTGGGCTGCCATCTCTGGGGTCGCACAGAGTCAGACATGACTGAAGCGACTTAGCAGCAGCAGCAGCACACAAGCAAAAAATGATAAGCAAGTTGTTAAATAAGTAAGGGTGCTCTCCAAACAAGTGCTTAGAGTTCAATAGATCTTTCAGCCATGCTGCTAATGTTTATCAAGCATTTACTATATGTTTGATATTGTGAGAATTAGAGAGGAAGAGAAATACACACAAAAAAATCTTACTGATTCTTCTCTTAGTTGAGTCCAACAGTGGATTCAGTCAAGTTCATAAAGGATTATAACGTACTGTGCTCACTTTCATGCTTAAGAAGCATACAGAGTGCTATGGGAGCCCAGAAGTTTCTAACTCAAACTGAGGGGCAGACAAGGAAATAAGAATAGGGCCCAGAAGTTCGAGGAGAGCATTTCAAGCAGGTGATAGCTTTTATAAAAGCATATAAATATAAAATATTAAAATAGTCTATTACTAAACGGAAGGATCTCAGAGTTGCTGTATGAAGTAGAAAGTGAAAATTCCTGATTATGTCATCACTCAAAATCTTTTAACAGTTTAGTGTGCACTCTTTCATACTTTTTTATGTGTGCATATACGCGTATTATTCCAGAAGTGCTATTATAGTTTACTTGCTAATCTGTAATTTGCTATTTTTTACTTATATCATGGCCATTACTTCATACTAACTTACATATAAATCTACCATATCTCTTTTTTCCTTTGGTTTTTTCATTATTTTTTCTGCCTTTTAAAATAGCTGCAAAGTATTCCATTTTATGGTCATACTATAATTTATTTAACTACTCACCTTTTGGTAAATGTAATTTTTATATACATGCAATCTTTCACTATCATGTACTGTTTCAGCAAGCAACTGTGTACCTTCAGCTTCATGAGCATCACTTATTCAGTAAGCATATGTATTGAGAGTAGCAGATATGGTTCCAGACTCTGGATATATCAGTGAGTAGAACTGAAAAAAAAATTATTTAGTATGTCAGAAAGTAGTAAGTGCTATGGAAAAAAAAGAAGAAGTAGAAAGCAAAGAAAGTGTTAGAAGTGCCAGGGATTGGGAAACATGTTGCAGTATGAAGTACAGTGATCAAAATAGGCATCATTTGAAAAAATGACATTTGAGCCAAGACTTGCAGTCAGTTGAGGGGTTACTTATGCAGATATCTCAGGGAAGAGTGTTCTAGGCTGAAGGAACACCAAGTTTTAGGGTCCTGAGGCAGAAGTGTATCTGGCATGTCGGAATAACCGTAAGAATATCGGTAGCTGGAACAGAGTGAACAAGAGAGAGTAGTAACAAAAGCAATGTCATGTAATGTCATATCCTGTAGACATTATCAGGACTTTAAATACAAGTGGAAGAGAAGGACTTTAGAATGTTCTGAGCAGAGGGCTGACAAGGTTTTATATTAGCTTTGACCACGGTGATAGCAGTGGGAGTAGTGAAAAGTGGTTGGATTCTGTATATATCTGAAAGTAACACCAAGTTTCTTTTTTTTTTTTTTCCGTTTTATTTTATTTATTTATTTATTTTTTTTACTTGATAGTATACATGTTTCAATGCCATTCTCCCATCTCATCCCACCCTCTCCCTCTCTCTCTCCCCCAGAGTCCAAAAGACCAAGTTTCTTAATGGACTGGATATATGTATCAGGGATTTTGTCATAAACAACTGGAAAGACGAAGTTACCATTAACTGAGAGGGTAAAGGCTGAAACTGCGTCTGAGGGGGAAATCAGAAGTTCCCTTTTGACTTCATTGAGCTTGAAGTGTTGATTGTAGACATTCAGGTGGAAGTGTTGAATACAGAGTCGGATATACAAGTCTGAGGATCAGAAGAGGTCTGGTCTAGAAAAACAAATATGGGTCATTAACTCTTTAGGTGATATTTAAAGCTACAAAACAAGAGAGGGTCGCCAGGGAATGGGGTGTGGATTTAAATATAAAAAATTTAGGTTTAAGTTTTAGAGTATTCTGTGGTAGGAGGGAAGGGAGAAGAGGAGGAACCAGCAAAGGAGAGAATGAGCAAACACTGAAGTAAGAGAATAATCAAGAGAGAGTGTGTCTAGTCAGCTGTGTCAAAAGCTGCCAGTGAATCGAAGAAGGTGAGGACTAAGAGTTGACCATTACGTTTAGGGAAAAGAAGGTTATTAGGAACCTTGAAAAGAGCACTTTTAGCGGAGTAGGTGTAAAAGAGAATCAGAGGAAAACTGAAGACAGTTCTTTTAAGAAGATAACAATTCATTTAAGGAGTTTTGTTACAAAGGGAAGTAATATCAAGCAGGGAAGTAGGGCCAAGAGAAGGTTTTGTTTCAAGAAAGAAAGACTGCGTAGGAGAGAAAGGAGGAATTGCTGTGCTCTGTTCTTACTCACATAAAAGGAGAGGGGAGCTGGTTCAACAGATTGAGAGGCTGGCTTTCACAGAGACTGTGCATAAGTGCAAATGCTAGGAGATGGTTGGATATGGTAGTGAACATTGGTTTTGGAATGTATTCCCAAAAGTAGATTTACACAGTTTTAATAAATTTAACCAAATTGCCCTCTAGAATGGTTAAATTAATTCACATTCCCAGCAATTTTCTTAGTTTCCCACATGCTTATCAATGCTGCATTGTTTTAACCTTTTTCAACCTGAAAGGGAAATATTATCTTCCTTTCCATATCCACAGCTTCGTTTCTGTCTCAGACCACTTACATCCAGGGGGTTTGGCTGGTTTGCAGAGACAGAGTAGGTTGAGCAACCTGAAATAATGTCAGCAAGCTTGCTCCCATAACTGTTCTGATGCCAAATGAAGACATTGAACCTATAGAGCTGTCAGCTAAATATCAAATTAACTTTAAAATTTTAGAGATTAAAAGGGAAAAATAAAAAGTAAATCAATGCAATAGATTGCTTTATAAACCAGGAAGTAACATTGTTCATACTGTTAGTTCTTCCTGGTATAAGATACAACCACCATATATCTTAGCCCTTGCACCTTTTTTAAAAACTATTATTGGGACTTCCCTAGTAGTCCAGTGGTTAAGAATCTACCTTCCAACACAGGGGATGCAGATTGGATCTCTGATTGGGGAGCTAAGATCCCACGTGCCCCAGGACAACTAAGTCCATATGCCACTACCACTGAGCCCACACCACAACTCCTGAGCCCACACCACAACTCCTGAGCCCGCACCACAACTAGAGAGCACGCACCACAACTCCTGAGCCCGCACCACTACTACTGAGCCCCCAACGCAACTAGAGAGCCCGCACCGCAACTCCTGAGCCCACACCACAACTAGAGCACGCACCACAACTCCTGAGCCCGCACGGCAACTAGAGAGCCCGCGCTGCAACTCCTGAGCCCGCAAACCGTAACTAGAGAGAAGCGTGATGACACAATGAAGAGCTGCCGTGCGTGTCCCACAGCCAAGACCTGATGCAGTCAAATGAATAAATAGTGTTTTACAATGTGTTCTGAGGGCACAGAGAAATGGTAGAGTGTGGGCCAAAGATCCACACTGTGATGCCCTACAGCCAGTTCTCTCTTGAAGGAATAGAGGGAACGTGGTCAGATGAACTTACTTTGAATTATGTATTAGAAGAAAGTGACATTATTCTACACCAGACACACTCGGCTTTACCGCCTCCTCTTTTTCAGGCCATAGTTCCCCATGTCTGACCTAACAGGTTAATAGACTACAGAGAGAAAAGAGCCCTTACAACTGTGTATGGCTATAGTTTACATGAACACCGTGCCGGTTACTGGGGTACGCATTTTACATACTCTGTCTCCTTCACTCCACATAAGAGCCTTGTGAGTTATAAGTGCTGTTATTGTAACTGCTCCCAGTTATGACAGATATAGTCAGTGGGAAACAGTTCAAGATTTCCCTTTTGATTCTAACTTTGGAAGTCTCTAATTTTATTACAGAAAGTATCATTTCTTTTTTACAAGTGGCAACTGTTACTGGCTTCAGTGGCTGCCTTGTCACCCCCAGTCCATCAGTGTGATAAAGATCTCCCTCTTAGGAAGGAAGGAAATGGGACTTTATAGGGGTGGGGTGGAATAGGGAAGGCAAAGAGGTTTGTCATACCTATCAGTTCAGTTCAGTTCAGTCGCTCAGTCGTGTCCGACTCTTTGTGACCCCATGAATCGCAGCACGCCAGGCCTCCCTGTCCATCACCAACTCCCGGAGTTCACCCAGACTCGCGTCCATCGAGTCAGTGATGCCATCCAGCCATCTCATCCTCTGTCGTCCCCTTCTTCCCCATACCTGTAGAGGAACATTAAAACAAAATCTGAACTTGATCACTTTTGTTTAGAGCAATGTGAGTCTAACTGCTAGATTTTAAGCTTTTTGAGGGCAGGGACTCCAATTTCAGTAAAGACTGTTGAATAACATAAATTGAATAACGCTAATGGGGTGAATAAATGATGTGGACATGCCTTCTCTTCCATAGTCATTTATAGCCACCATGGAATGCAAAACCACTGGAGCATGATGAAATATAGTTTCCTCTTTCAAAAGTATTACTCATTCTACTTTTTCAAGGTCATAATGGTATGCTAATTACTGTTTTAATTAACACAAGTGTACCTGAAATAGTCCGAAAGACATGTATGCCAGATTGCAACTTTAATACGAGATAAAAGTTGTGATTCTAAATAATTAATCCTTCTTGATTATAGGTTGTCCAGTCTTTTAGAATCAAAAATTTTCTCCCAACACAGTTCTTGGTCTGCCTATTCCATCTTGTGCTGAAGAATATAGGATCTTTACTTTCCCCATAAGGACCTCAGCATAGGAAGTCCCCAGAAGATGACCTACTTTTCTCTGTTTGACCCTAGCCTCCTTAACTCAAAATGTGTGAACCACCACCACTACCACCAAATTATCCAGCTTTTTCCATCACATGCAAGCAGTGCTTTTCTTTCCTGGGAAAGGGACGGGGACAGGGAATATGTGTCTTGATTTAGATTGGAGGCGAAGGTCGTGAAGCAGTGGTTGAGAACTGGCCTCTCCTGCAGTTCCCTGCTTTTTCAGGCCTTCATGCCTGTGCACATAATCTCTGGAATACTCTTCTCTCCCTCAAGTCCATCTGAGAGGTTGTGATTGATCATTGAGAAGCAACCTGTTCTGTGAAGCCTTTCCTACCCAGCTGTCCTGCCGAAGCAAAGCCAGTCTCTTCTATTCCCATAAAATCTTGACATATGTCTCTGATAGTGTTTGTCACATTGTATGGAATTATTTGTTTATAAATCTATTCTCCCACCAGTAGCTATTAAGGAAATACCATCATATTGAGTTGAAACTTGCCATATCTTTCTAAGAGAAGTTAGGATGAGATCATGAGAGAGGGTACAGAATGTGGTATGATATTCCAAGATATGCTTCGGCCAACACAGTGGTGTTGTCATTCAGATGTATAAATTATAGGCAAAGCCACTGGGCTTCTAAGGATTCACAGAAAGAAAAAAAATGTGTATGAAACTGTTTCAGAAAGGCAGATAAAGGGCAGGAAACCTTCACCTTGGCCTGGTCCTGTTTCTTACTCTGCTAGAATGATTGGTCCTTCTTAACCTCTTAGTAAGCATATGGTTTTCATAATATTTGTATCAGTCGAGATTCAAACAGGGAAAAGCAAACACTGTGACACTGATGGAATAGGAAGTTTATTTTAGGAAGTAGACGTTGCACTATCTTGGTCAAAGATGGCAAAATGGACCTCCAAGGGGGGAATTGGAAGTTCAGGAGAAAAATCACTAATCAGGCCTCCTGAAATAATGGCATGGTGGACAAGTTGGAGCTGGCAAGGATATCTAAAAGCTGGAGACACCCAGCTGCTGGGGTGAGACCCTGAAAGACTGTGGAGTGAGGGGGACTGGTGTAGTGGTCTGGACTCAATGGAAGGCTGTTGCCTCTATGTAGCTGCCGCTCTGCACATTTACTGCCGAGCACTTGGAGGTAGGCTTGGGGTCATCGGTCAGCAGGGCTTGCAGTTCTTCACACAGAGGAGGGAAAAGCAAGAACAAACTAAAACCCAAACGTATTTCTACATCTTTTTCTCACAGCCTCTAATCACAACAACCTTCAGAAAGTCCTAGCTGCTATTTCACTTTCATCTTCCAAATCTCATATAGATTTCTCTTTTGCTCAATTCTAGCCCACAACTGTACAGGGAAATGAGTTCTGGGAAACTTAATTCCTATTTAGCCCAATAGACACAGTACAGAACCACAACAGTAAGCCTCTAAATTTTGTAAATTGAATTTAGTTTCAATTTTAGAAGTGTTACTTACTTGAACAGGAAAAAGCAGAGCTAAGAAACATATATGACTTTATAATTTTTCACAAAGCATTCTTGGATATTGTCTAGTAATATGCCTTACTAGCACACATTTCAGAAGGAGAAATTGTTGGTTGTAAATGCCAACTAGAAAAACTGATTATATAAACATTACTTTGTTTTTGATGGTCAAACATAAACATAGAATTTAAGTACAGTTTTTAAATGATCATCACTTTAGGTCTTCTGAAAAAGGGTCTAAGGAGAAAAGGGAAGTAACATTTATTGTGTACTATGCCAAGACCTTATATGTCTTATTTCATTTACTTCATGTGCCAAACCTGTGATCCTTCTAAAAGTGAAGTAGCTCAATATCAAGTTCATGTGAAAAAGTTGAAAATTTGAAAATTCACCCCACAATTTAGAGTAACTTAGATATCTGTCTAAGTTATCTTTTCCTGACTTAGTTGGTTATTTATTCCTACTTTTTTTCACTTCTTATTGAAGAAGATATAATGTAAATATTAAACTATATAAACTAATCTTTAGTATGACTCAATGAATTTTTATGTATCTATATATATATTCATGTAATCACCATCCAGACAAAAATACCAAACTTCTCCAATACCTTTGATGGATTTTCACTGGGCCATTTGTACTTCCCATGTAAACTGCCTTATGTTTTTGTATTTTTCATTATATGGATGGTGTGAATCTTGGAACAACGGTAGGGGAACATGAACAATAGCAATAAAGTGAGAGTGTTGAATATGTGCCTCATAACTGCTTTGAATTACATCTACTTATGTCACTTTCTCATTCTGCTTTTGCCCTGAAACAGGTAATCAGATCCTGTCCCTTGGGAGCCTCTCAAAAGATCAGATTTATCCAATGAAACTCAAGGGTATCTCCATCTGCTATTCAGCTCTCAAATCTGCCTTGTGTGGAAATTATGTCAGCTTTGGCGTCTTCAAGTTGTATGGGGACAACCACTTTGACAATGTACTCCAAGCCTTTGTCAAAATGCTGCTGTCAGTGTCCCACAGTGACTTGCTAGTAAGCCATCCTGTATCACGGGAGTCTTTGTATGAAATGTGAAGTCACACCACCACAGGCTTAGAATTGTTACAGTGAAGCCCGTGAAGTTAGAACAGCACTAGATCATTTTATGTTTTAGGACAGCGTTTGATTTAGCTTAAAGAATTAGAACAACTTTAGTGGCTGCCTTTGTATAATTAAATGTGTAGTTTTGAAAACTGCATCTTCTGACAAATTGGTCATCTAGAGTGTTCCGAGTTCTGTGTCTAGAGAAAGTGTAATTAGCAATTGCAACTAACTGCTTACACCTGTGCTGACAATTCAGAAAAGGTCTGTTTCCTGGGGCAGAAATGCAGGATGGCTACAGGATCTTCTCTTTCCTTCCCTTCTACTCTGTCTACTTCCCATGCTGTTTGGCTTTCCTTTCCCTTAACATTCTGATATGGTGGACAGAGTGCTAAACTAGAAGTTGAGCAACCTGGTATATAGTCTCAACTCTGCCACTCACTGGTCATTTACCTTGAATAAATCACCTTCTCTATTTCTCCAGGCTTCAATTTCCTCACCTCTAAAATGAGTAAATTAAACAAAGTGATCTCTAGGTCCCTTTTCTACCCTACTGTCTAGTTTTAGTGATTTATGTCAGTAGTTCTCAAACTTTGAAGCCCATCAGAATCACCTGGGGTGCTTGCTGGAATTCAAATTTCCAGGCTCCTCCACTGAGCTGTGTCATTATCAGACTTTTTTTTTTTTTTTTTTTTTAAATATCTCTGCCTGATTACACAAAAGCTAATATATGCCCAGCTTGGTTGCAGTAATTGCTTCAGTAACACAGCTAAACATATGCTCAGGCTTTACCACCTGCCCAAGACTACAAGTAAGATCCAGGGGCCTGCATTAGTCATCCTGTATGAGAAATGCTTCTTGACATTTTAATGGACTAGTGGTACCCTCTTCCACCTTTCTAAGCTAGTCTTCATAAAACCACATCTTGGGAATTCCCTAGCAGTTCAGTGGTTAAGACTCTGCAGTTTCACTGCCAAGGACCCAAGTTCAGTCCCTAGTCAGGGAACTAAGATGCTGTAAGCAACGCAGCATGGCCCAAAAAACCCAAAAACCAAACAAAAAAATGCATCTCAAGCCAAAGGTGTCCAGCCTCTTTGCAGTAGAATGGAATGCTCATTGAAGGCTGCCTGTGCAACAGAAATTGTGGAGTAGAGACTTAAGTCAGATCAGCCATATGCTACAGCCTCCTCATTGAGGGAACTCTTCATTTAGCAGTTGAAGCCCACCAAAAAGAAAAAAAAAAAGAAACAAACCTGATATGCCTCCAGGATTTTCTCTGATCTTTTTTCTAGTAGACAAGCAAACCTTTACCTCAGTAATCTCAAAATTGAGGCTGCAGAGGACTCCCTTAGAATATACTTTTTAAATGCCCTTTTCAGGACCTCATTACAGAAGTTTTTATTTTGTTAAGTCTGAACTGGGGATCAGAAAACTGCATTGTTAACAAGCACCCCCGTGTGATTTTTATGGAGGTAGTCTTAATCTCACTTTAATAAATATTGCTGTGGTTTATTTCTCTTATGACTGTTGTGCTTCTTTGATACTGGGTTGAGTTTCATTTGAGGTTTTCCAGGTGTATTTCTCATGCACTTATCTTTTGCCTGTTGTGTATGGTAAATATTAAGCCATTTACCCAGTTATGATTTATTTAGATGGGTTGACATTGTGTAAATACAGCAGATGATGATACCAAATCCTATTATAACAGTAGATTTCTTTGTGTTAAAAAAAAATGTTCCTAGCCCCTGTTAAGCACTGTTCTGTGTTATATTATTCCAGCCCAGAAAAATAATTCAGTCTTCTAAATTCCATACTACAAGAGTGTTGCTTGCGCTTAACTGTTAACCATATAAGGCAAATTGAAATTACATACTATGCTATACTATAGCTTCAAATTAGGACTTCTAGAGATCAAGATATTTTTATTAGAATTCCTTTAAATACTGAATTGAGAATCATTACATCATTTGTTCCATGTTAGGTTGGTGCAAAAAAAAATTGTGGTTTTGCACTGTTGAACTTTGCCATTTGCACTTTGAATTTGCCATACATTCTTAAATAAATGTGGTTATGTTATACAACATTCTAATACACATTTATCACTTCATATTTTTTGCTAATGACTTATTACTTGCTATTTATTTTANTGAATTTGCCATACATTCTTAAATAAATGTGGTTATGTTATACAACATTCTAATACACATTTATCACTTCATATTTTTTGCTAATGACATTACTTGCTATTTATTTTATATTTATTTTAGACTAGGGAAATTATATTAAAAAGCAAATTCGAGTAATTTTCTTATTTGAGTTCTAAATGTGTTGTAGAGCGGCAGAGACAGCTCGTAACATCAACAACACATTTGGCCCAGAAACTGCTAATGAACATTGCAGTCAGGCTTCCCTGGCGGCTCAGGCAGTAAAGAATCCACCTGCAGTGTGGGACACCTGGGTTCAGTCCCTGGATTGGGAAGATCCCCTGGAGGAGGGCATGGCAACCCACTCCAGTATTCTGGCCTAGAGAATCCCCACGGACAGAGGAGCCTGATGGGCTACAATCCATGGAGTTGCACAGAGTCAGACACAAACTGAGTGACTAGGCACAGCATACAGTACAATGCAGTAGTGGTTCAAGAAGTTTTGCAAAGGAAACGATGAGAGCCTTGAAAATGAGCACAGTAGCCGGCCATTGGAAGTTGACAATGACCAACTGAGAGCCGTCATTGAAACTGGTCCTTTTGCAACTGCACAAGAAGTTGCTGAAAAACTCAATGTCGACCATTCTAGTCATTCGGCATTTGAAGCAAATTGGGAAGGTGAAAAAGGTTGATAAATACGTGCTTCATAAGCGGACTGAAAATTTTAAAAACTGTCGCTTTGAAGTGGCGTCTTCTCTTATTCTCCGTAACAACAATGAGCCATTTCTCAATCACATTGTGACTTGTGATGAAAAGTGGATTTTATACAACAACTGGAGATGGCCAGCTCAGTGGTTGGACCAAGAAGAAGCTCTAAAGCACTTCCCAAAGCCAAACTTGAACCAAAAAAGAAAAGGTCAAGGCCACTGTTTGATGGTCCACTGCCGATCTGATCTTACTCCAGCTTTCTGAATCCTGGTGAAACCGTTACATCTGAGAAGTATGCTCAGTGAATTGAAGAGATGCACCAAAAACTGCAGTGTCTACAGCCAGCACTGATCAACAGAAAAGGCCCAGTTCTTCGTGCGATGCCTGACTGCACATCGCACGACCAACACTTCAAGCATTGAATGTACTGAGCTGTGAAGTTTTGCCTCGTCTGCCATACTCACCTGACCTCTTGCCAACCGGCCACCACGTCTGCAGGCATATTGACTGTTTTCAGGGAAAATGCTTCCACAACCAGCAGGAAGCAGAAAATGCTTTTCATGAGTTCATCGAATCCCAAAGCATGGATTTTTATGCTACAGGAATAAACAAACTTATTTCTCATTGGCAAAAATGTGTTGATTGTAATGGTTCCTATTTTGATTTTAAAAGATGTGTTTGAGCCTAGTTAAAATGATTTATACCCAGGCTTCCTGGCTAGCTCAAATGGTAAAGAATCTACCACCAATGCTGGAGACCTGGGTTCGATCCCTGGGTCGGGAAGATCCCCTGGAGAAGGGCATGGCAGCCCATTCCAGCATCCTTGCCTGGAGAATCCCATGGACAGAGGAGCCTGGCGGACTATAGTCCACGGGGTTACAAAGAGTCGGACACGACTGGGTGACTAACACTTTCACACTTTCATAATTATTTAAAATTCACAGTCTGAAACTGCAATGATGTTTGCACCAACCTGATTATTTTATATATCTCTGTTTATGTGTTTATGTTTGATTATATATTTCTGTGTAAGTAAGGTCACAGTTTCCAGCCTCATGCATGGCAACTCTCACTGAACTGGAGCATGGCTTTCGCTTCCCTGTGGCTTGACATCTAGTATTTCTGTTACAGCAATATCGGAAACTGAGCCAGTCGTATTATCCACTCTTGGAATGTCTCACCCAGGACCACATGAGCTTCATCACCAGCTTAGAGCCTCCTGTACTCCTGTATGTCCTCACATCCATCGCAGAGGGACTCACTGCTCTTGGTGAGTATCAGAAAGAGCATTGTTTTGAGAGGAAGAACTTGGTTGTGGTCTCTTCGAGTAGGTGCTTTTGAGATGATCATCCTACAAAAGGGGAAAGATTGTTTAACCAAAGTGAAAGATTGTAACTATTACTTAAAAGACAGAAAATACCCTTTTTCGTATTTTGATGTACAGTTTATTTTTAATTAGCTTTATTAGAGTATAATTTACACACTGTAAAAATTATTGATTTTAAGTGAACAGCTCAGTGCATCTTGACAAATGTATATACGTCGTCATGAACCACCACAGCCAGGATACAGAACATTTTCATCAGCACAAAAGCTCCCTCATGACCCCTTCTAATCAATCCCTTCCCTAGTTCCAGCCCCAAGGAACTGCTGTCTACTTTCTCTCGCTGTAGTTTGCCTTTACCAGAATTTCATATAAATGGAATCATGTAACGTATCGTCCTTTGTGTCTGGCTTCTTCCGTTTAGCATAATGCCTTTTTTTGTGAATCAGTTTTTATCTTTCTGTTGCTCAGTATTATTCCATTGTATACGTTACCACATTTGTCAGTTTGTTAATATATTTTCACCAACTGGTAACATTTGGGTTGTTTCCATTATTTGGTTGTTTTGAATATTGCTCCAGTGAACATTCTTGCACAAGTCTTTCTGTGGACAAATATTTCTCTTGAATAAATACCAAAGGGAGATTTCTGGGCTGTACGCTAGACGTATATTTAACACTGCTAAAATCTGCCAAACTCTTCCAAAGTGACTGTACCATGTCGCTCCCTGCAGCAATGGATAAGGGCTCCGGTTGCCCTCTGTTTTCCCTAACGCTTGCTATTTTCAGTCTTTTGGGGGTAGGAGACAGAGGCTGCTTTGGATCTTAGACGCGGCATGCAGGAGCTGTCATTTTTGTGTCATGCCAGGTCTTTAACTGTAGTTTCCCTGCGCAGTCTCAAGTAGTTGAGGCACTCGGGCTTAGCTGCTCCGTGGCACGTAGGAACTTAGTTCCCCGACCAGGGATTGAACCCACGTTCCCTGCATTGCAAGGCAGATTCTTAACCTCTGGACTGCCAAGGAAGTCCCGGTTATCAGTCTTTTTAATCTTAATCATTTTAATGGGCATGAAGTGGACTCTCCTTGTGTTTTTATTTTGCATCTCACTAATGGATGTTAATTTGAGCATCTTTTCATGCTTATTTGCCATTTATCTGTCTTCTTGGTGAAGTAGTTGTTCCCGTCTTCTACCCAGTTTTTCTGAGTTATTTTATCTTGAAAGTGTCCATTATATATTGTGGATACAAACCTTTTCTCAAATATATGTTTTGCAAATATTTTTTCAACTTTGTCTTGTCTTTTTTATTTTCTTAACAGTATCTTCTGAAGAGTAAAAGTTTTCAATTTTGAGCAAGTCCAATTATTTTTTTCTGTTAGAGATCATGTCTTTTGTGTCCTATCCTAAGAAATCTTTGCTTATTAACCTGAGGCCATAAAGGTTTTTTTCTGTGTTTTCTTCTAACAGTTTTATAGTTTTAGCTCTTATGTTTAGGTCTATATTCCATTCAATTTATTTTTATACATCATATTATAAGAGGCTTCCCTTGTGGCTCAGCTGATAAAGAATCCACCTGCAATGCGGGAGACCTGGGTTCAGTCCCTGGGTTGGGAAGATCCCCTGGAGAAGAGAAAGGCTACCCTCTCCAGTATTCTGGCCTGGAGAATTCCATGGACTGTATTAATTCTTGGGGTCACAAAGAATTGGACACGACTGAACAATTTTCACTCACTATTATGAGATAAAAGCTAGAATTCTTTTTTTTACCATAGATATTCAATTGTTCTAGCACATTGTTGAAGAACATTCTTTATCTGTTAGACTACTTTGTGCCATTTCTGTACTATCCTAATTTTATAGTAAGTCTTAAAATCAGGTAGTATGGCCTTCTAATTTTGTTATTTTCATTATAAATTGTCTTGACTATTCTGGCCTTTTCCCCTTTTTTTTTTTTTTTAATAAATATTAGAGTCAACTTGTTGATTTCTCTTGTTAGATTAAAAAATGAACAGGAGAATTTTTATTGGTTACATTGAATCTGTAGCCCAATTTGAGGAGAACTGACATCTTAGCAATATTGAGTGTTCAGTTCCTGAAAATGGCATATCTTTCCATTTATTTGGATCTTCTTTACCTTTTCTCAACAGCATTTTTGAAGTTTTGAATATTAAGTCTTATCCAACTAAGTATTTTATGTTTTTATGCTCTTGTAAATGGTATTGATTTCAATATCTGTTGTTTTTGCTACCATGTAGAATTGCAGTTGATTTCTTTTATGTGTTGACCATGTACTCTGTAACCTTGCTAAACTGACTTATTAATTCTGGTAGCTTTTTATAGATTTCTTCATGATAGATATGTCATTCTACATAGATATGTCTGCAAATAAAGATAGTTTTACCTCTTCGAACCTGTATGGCTTTTTTTTCATACCTTATTACACTGGCTAGAGCCTATAGTAAAATGTTGATGGAAATGATGGTAGTAAACATTCTTCCCTTGTCTTCAGTGTTATGGAGAAAGATATATTATTTCACCATTCACTATAAAATTAGCTAGCTATTGGTTCAATTCCTGTGACAGACAGATCCGCTGGAGAAGGGATAGGCTACCCACTCCAGTATTCTTGGGCTTCCCTTGTGGCTAAGCTGGTAAAGAATTCACTTGCAGTGTGGGAGACCTGGGTTCGATTCCTGAGTTGGGAAGATCACCTGGAGAAGGGAACGGCTACCCACTCCAGCATTCTGGCCTGGAGAATCCCATGGACTATACAGTCCATTGGGTCACAAAGAGTCAGACATGACTGAGCAACTTTCACTTCATTCACTAGGTTTTTTGTAGATCTTCTTTATCTTGTTAAGAACATTTCTTTCTTTTGTAGTTTTCTGAGAGTATTATCATGAATGGGTGTTGAATTTTATCACATTTTTTTCCTGCATATGCTAAGATAATCTTAGGGTTTTCATTGTTTGTCTGTTCATACATTGCATGGTATTAATCATCATATTGATGGATATTTGAATGTTCAAGCAACCTTGCATTCCATACTTGGTTACAACATATTGTCCTGCTTATAAATTAATAGATAAAACTTCCTAAAATTTAGATACATATTTTTACATCTGTTCATGACAGCTATGATGGATTCTTCTGTAGTTCTTCTTTAATAGTTTTCTGTTCTTCTCGTATCTTTGCCTTGTTTTAGTGTTGATATAGGGCTCTCAGAAATGAATTTAGAAATGTCCCCTCCTCTCATTTTCTTTAAGAGTTTGTGTAGAATTGTTATCAGTTCTTCCTTAAATGTTTAATAGAATTCCCTAGTGAAACCACTAGGCCTAGATTTTTCTTTGTTAGAAGGTTTTTAACTATAAATTAAATTTCTTTAATGGATATAGGACTATTCCAGTCTCCTATTATATCTTGAGTAGCACTTGATAGCTATATCTTTAAAGAAAATTATTCATTTCATCTAAAGTTTATCTGACATTATTAACATAAAATTGTTCATGTTACCCTGGTGGGCTACATACAGTCCATGGAGTCACTAAGAGTCAGACACGACTGAGCAACTTCACTTTCACTTTTCACTTTCATGCATTGGAGAAGGAAATGGAAAGCCACTCCAGTGTTCTTGCCTGGAGAATCCCAGGGACAGGGGAGCCTGGTGGGCTGCCGTCTATGGGGTCGCACAGAGTCAGACACGACTAAAGCGACTTAGCAGCAGCATGCAGATTTATATAACTTTGAAAGTTGTGTTCTCCATCAAGCATAATATCACAAACATTGCCCTTATATTATATCATATCATATTAGAATCTATACTGTATTATATTAGAATCTATTTAACAATAGATTTTGAATTGTTGCACAGTGTTCTAGGCTTCTGGTGCTCTGCCCTCTTGTCATGGCTTCCGTGGTGGCTCAGTGGTGAAGAATCCGCCTGCGATGCAGGAGACGCATCAGTCCCTGGGTGGGAAAGACCCCCTAGAGGAGGAAATGGCAACCCAATCCAGTAGTCTTGCCTGGGGAATCCCGTGGACAGAGGATCTGTCAGGCTACAGTCCTTGGGGTTGCAAGAGGAGGACATGACTTAGCGACTGAGCTACCACCACCATCCTCTTGTTACACAGTTTGATTTCTGTAGGATCTCTAGTAATGTTCCCTCTTTAATCCCTGACATTGGCAATTCGTGTGTTTTTTTTTCTTGGGAATACTGGCTCTAGGTTTATTCATTTTGTTCAGAGAACCAGCTTTCATTTTTCACTGATTTCTCTATTCTATTTTTTATTTCATTGACTTCATCTATGATCTTTATAATTTCCTTTCTTCAGTTTATTTGCTTTTCCTTTTCTAGTTTTTTCAAGTAGAACCTTACATTGCTGATCTTAGACCTTTTTTCTTTTCTCATTTACAAATCTAGTGCTTTAAGCACTGCTGTGGCTATAACTCATAAAATTATTATTTATTTGGGGACTTCTTCTATTCAGTTAAAAGTATTTTCTAGTTATCCTAGTGATTTCTTCTTTTACCAATGAGGTATTACTTAGAAGCACATTGTTTAATTTCTGATAGTTCTGTTATTAATTCTAGTTTAATTTTATTTTAGCCATAGAATATACTCAGTTGTTGTTACTGGACCTTTTTTGTGGTCCAAAGTACAGTGACTGTTTCATGAGCACTTGAAATGGGTATGTATTCCATTGTTGTTGGGAAGAATGTTCTCTAAGCGTCAGATCTAGTTGCTTGATAATGTTCACATTTTCTATATTTTTACTGGTTATTTTTTTCTCTGTTTGTCTGTTTTCTACTTGTCCTTTGAATTACCAAAAGATAAGTGCTAAAGCCTCTAACCATAATTATAAATTTGTCCATTTCTCCTTTTAGTACTATCAGTTTTTGTATTAAGTATTTTGAAGCTCTGTTATCAAGGGTGTGTATATATATTTAGGATTGTTATGTCCCCTTGATTAATTTACCCCTTTATCCTTATGAAATGACACAATTTATTTCTGGCAATATTCTTTCCTCAGAAATCTACCTTGTCTGGTATTACTAGCCTCTCCAGCATTCTTTTGATTAGAGTTAGCCTCATTTTCCATCATTTCACTTTTAATCTTTCTGTGTGTCTCTGTATTTAAAGTTGGTTTCTTATCGACGTCAGGTATTTTCCGTTGCTGTTATAACACCTTTTTACAAACTTGATGACTTAAAACAACATAAATTTGCTGTCCTGTAGTTCTTTACTTCACAAATCTGCCGTGGGTCTCACCAGACTAAAACCACAGTGTCAGCAGAGCTGCTTGCTGTCTTCTTCCGCCTCTAGAGACCGCCTGCATGCTTTGTCCTGGCTCCTGTCCTCCGTCTGCAAAGCCAGCAGCGCTGAGTATTTGAGCGTTCTCCCACAGGTGCGGCTCCAGTTGGTTCTGATGTCTTCTGCCTCTCCTTCACTTTCAAGGACCCTTGAAATTACCTTGGGCCTACCCATATAATCAGGGATAATCCCCCTATTTTTAGTTCAACTGACTAGCCACCTTAACCCACCTGCAACTTTATTCTCTGCTGTGTAACCTAACACATTCACAAGTTCCAGGGATTAGGATATGGACACATTTGCCTAACATATAGCATATAGTTGGGTCATATTTTTATATGCAATCTGACTATCTCTGCCTTCTATTAATAAAGTGTTTCAGTCATTAACATGTACTATAACTACCAGTATATTTGAGTTTAAATCTACAATATTGCTATTTGTTTTTTCTTCTTTGTCTCTTTTTCCTCCCTTCTTTTAGTTTGGATTAATTAAATGTTTTTTATGACTCCATTCTATATCCCCTATGAGCTTATTAACCATACTTCTTAATTTCTAGTGGTACTCTAAGGTTTATAATCTACACCATCAAATGATGTAATCAGTTTGCATTCAAATAATTACAGTCTGCCTCTCTCTGTGTCTCTATTCCTTCTGGAACTCCAGTTACACGTGTTATATCTCTCTGTTACGTTGTTCAAAGACTGGAGAGAACTCCTCTACAGATCTTCAGAGCTCTCTTCTCACATAGTTCCCACTTCTGATACTGAGTCCCAGAAGTTTCAGCTGCCTCCGCCTCCCCAGATTCACCTCACTGAGACCACTTGGCTTTGTTTGGGTTCCCCTTTCCTGCCCAGCAGCCTGGAAGCTGCTTTGGGCAATAAGCTTGAGCAGTTGTGTAGGTATTACCTCATTTGTTTCCCTCCTCTCTGGTTTAATAGTCCTATACTGCTTCTTGTGCAATAATTGAAAAATGTTGTTTCATATATTTTGTCCTGTTTTCTAGTTGTTTATGGCAGAAGGAAAACATTCTCATAGCAGTTAATCCTTCATGGACAGAAACTGAAGTCTTGTCTTTTTTTATTACAGTTTGTCTTAACATTCTTTTATCTCATATCATAGCGGTAACTTGAAGGTTTTGAATTAGTTGCAGTTGGCTATGTTGTACTCACAAACTGATCTTTAGCCTGGACTCTGCATTTTAACAAGTCTCTCAAAGGAATCTTGACAAAGTGGCATGATGGAGAGAATGCGGAACTTGAATTTAAGGTCCAGTGCTGCCACTTCCGAATGTGTTAGCCGTAGACATGGACTCTGTGCATGATGCGGTCATAAGTATTTTCATGTGTGTTCTTCATTCGTTTCATTCTCAGAAGCACTCTGCATCCTAAAACTAGATCGAAGATGTTAATAGTATTGTTTGTCCTTATTTCCTACTTGTTGTAAGCTTCCTTCTTGACTGGGTTGATCACTACCTTTTTCCCAGTTGCTAACATATAGTAAATGCTCAATAAGTATATATTGAATGAATTAATTAGGTTATATTATTTTCACTATACACATGAGTAAGCTGCTGCTCAGAGAGGTAAAACAACTTGCCTAAGGTCATACAACTAATAACTGCCTGCTCTAGGAGTCTTTAAAACCCATTCCTCTTCACCTTACCACCCTGCTGGATCCACCTGATGTGGGTCGCAGTATGGCAGGTGAATTGTGCCCTCTGTCTTTAAGAAAGAGGATTCGACTGTTGAAAGGAATTACTTGGGTTTCTTCTTTTCCAACAGTAAAAAATGTTCAAAAAGGCATTCTTAGGTATTCTTTGAGGTATAGGCAAGCTTCAGTTCCACTGTAGCCTCAGTGAGAAAAATGAGAGGGAGGTACAAAATAGTTGAACCAGTGATAGAATTGTGACTTGCCTAATATGCTTGACATGATATTAAATTTTTTTTCTTAATCATTCACTAGCATTCTTAGTTTCAGACCAGCTATCATATCGGAAGAGAGAAAGATAAATGACAAAAGTGATTATATTTTTCCTGTTTTGAATTGCCTATCCACCACCACTATTCAGTTCAGTTCAGTTGCTCAGTCATGTCTGACTTTTTGCAACCCCATAGACTGCAGCACGCCAGGCTTCCCTGTCTATCACCAACTCCCAGAGCTTACTCAAGCTCATGTCCATTGAGTTGATGATACCATCTAACCATATCCTCCTCTGTCGTCCCCTTCTCCTCCTGCCTTCAATCTTTCCCAGCATCAGGGTCTTTTCCAGTCAATCAGTTCTTTGTATCAGATGGCCAAAGTACTGGAATTTCCGTTTCGGCATCAGTCCTTCCAATGAATATTCAGAACTGATTTCTTTTAGGGTGGACTGGTTGGATCTCCCTGCTGTCCAAGGGACCCTCAAGAGTCTTCTCCAACACCACAGTTCAAAAGCATCAGTTCTTCAGCGCTCAGCTTTATTTATGATCCAACCCTCACATTCATACATGACTATTGGAAAAACCATAGCTTTGACTAGATGGACCTTCGTTGGCAAAGTAATGTCTCTGCTTTTTAATATGCTCTCTAGGTTGGTCATAGCTTTTCTTCCAAGGAGCAAGCGCCTTTTAATTTCATGGCTGCTGTTACCGTCTGCAGTGATTTTGGAGCCAAAGAAAAGAAAGTCTCACTGTTTCCATTGCTTCCCCATCTATTTGCCTTGAAGTGATGGGACCAGATGCCATGATCTTAGTTTTTTGAATGTTGAGTTTTAAGCCAACTTTTTCACTCTCCTCTTTCACTTTCATCAAAACGCTCTTTAGTTCCTCTTTGCTTTCTGCCATAAGGGTGGTATCATCTGCATATCTGAGGTTATTGATATTTCTCCCTGCAGTCTTGATTCCAGCTTGTGCTTCATCCAGCCCAGCGTTTCACATGATGTACTCTGCATATAAGTTAAATAAGCAGGATGTCAGTAAACAGCTTTGATGTACTCTTTTCCCAATTTGGAACTAGTCTGTTGTTCCATGTCCAGTTCTAACTGTTGCTTCTTGACCTGCATACAGATTTCTCAGGAGGAGGGTAAGGTGCTCTGGTATTCCTGTCTCTTGAATTTTCCAGTTGGTTGTGATCCACACAGTCAAAGGGTTTGGTATAGTCAGTAAAGCAGAAGTAGATGTTTTTCTGGAACTCTCTTGCTTTTTCTGTGATCCAGGGGATGTTGGCAATTTGATCTCTGGTTCCTCTGCCTTTTCTAAATCCAGCTTGAACATCTGGAAGTTCACGTATTGTTGAAGCCTCACCTGGAGAATTTTCAGCATTACTTTGCTGTCATGTAACTTGAATGTAATTGGTAGTGGTAGTTTGAACATTCTTTAGCATTGCCTTTCTTTGGGATTGGAATGAAAACTGAACTTTTTCAGTCCTGTGGCCACTGCTGAGTTTTCCAAATTTGCTGGCATGTTGAGTGCAACACTTTAACAATATCATTAGAATTTGAAGTAGCTCAACTGGAATTCCATCCTGTCCACTAGCTTTGTTTGTAGTGGTGCTTCCTAAGGCCCATTTGACTTCACATTCCTGGATATCTGGTTCTAGGTGAGTGATCACACCATCATGATTATCTGGGTCATGAAGATCTTTTTTCTACAGTTCTTCTGTGTATTCTTGCCACCTCATCTTAATGTTCTGCTTCTGTTAGGTCCATACCGTTTTGGTCCTTCATTGTGCCCATATTTGCATGAAATGATCCCTTGGTGTCTCCCATTTTCTTGAAGAGATCTCTAGTCTTTCCCATTTTATTGTTTTCCTCTATTTCTTTGCATTAATCACTGAGGAAGGCTTTCTTATCTCTCCTTGCTGTTCTTTGGAATGCTGCATTCAGATGGGTATATCTTTCCTTTTCTCCTTTGCCTTTCATTTCTCTTCTTTTCTCGGCTGTTTGTAAGACCTCCTCAGACAACCATTTTGCCTTTTTGCATTTCTTTTTCTTGGTGATGTCTTGATCACCACCTCCTATACAATGTCACAAACCTCCATCCATAGTTCTTTAGTCACTCTGTCTATCAGACCTAATCCGTTGAATCTATCTGTCACTTCTACTGTATAATCATAAGGGATTTGATTTAGGTAATACCTGAATGGTCTAGTGTGGTTTTCCCTACTTTCTTCAGTTTAAGTCTGAATTTTGCAATAAGGAGTTCATGATCTGAGCCACCATCAGCTCCCAGTCTTGTTTTTCCTGACCATGTAGAGTTTCTCCATCTTCGGCTGCAAAGAATATAATCAGTCTGATTTTGGTATTGACCTTCTGGTGATGTCCTTGTGTAAAGTTGTCTCTTGTGTTGCTGGAAGAGGGTGGTTGCTATGACCAGGGCATTCTCTTGGCAAAACTCTGTTAGCTTTTGCCCTGCTTCATTTTGTACTCCAAGGCCAAACTCTCCTGTTACTCCAGGTATTTCTTGACTTCCTACTTTTGTGTTCCAGTCCCCGATGATGAAAAGGACATCTTATTTTGGTGTTGGCCTTCATAGAACCATTCATCTTCAACTTCTTCAGCATTAATTCTTGGGGCATAGGCTTGGATTACTGTGATATTGAATGTTTTGCCTTGGGAATGAACAGAGATCATTCTGTCATTTTTGAGATTGCATCCAAGTACTGCATTTCAGACTCTTTTGTTGACTATGAGGGCTACTCCATTTCTTCTAAGGGATTCTTGCCCACCGTAGTAGATATAATGGTCATGAGTTAAATTCGCCCATTCCAGTCCATTTTAGTTTACTGATTCCTAAAATGTTGATGTTCACTCTTGCCATCTCCTGTTTGACCACTTCCTGGATTCATGGACCTAACATTCCAGGTTCCTATGCCATATTGTTCTTTACAGCATCGGACTTGACTTCCGTCATCAATCACATCCACAACTAGGTCTTATTTTCTCTTTGGCTCCGTCTCTTCATTCTTTCTGGAGTTATTTCTCCACTCTTCTCCAGTAGCATATTTGGGCACCTATAAACCTGGGGAGTTCATCTTTCAGTGTCTTGTCTTTTTGCCTTTTCATACTGTTCATGAGGTTCTCAAGGCAAGAATACTGAAGTGGTTTGCCATTCCCTTCTCCAGTAGACCACATTTTGTCAAACCTCTCCACCATGACCCACCTGTCTCAGGTGGCCCCACACGGTGTGGCTCATAGTGTCATTGAGTTAGACAGGGCTGTGGTCTGTGTGATCAGTTTGGTTAGTTTCCTGTGACTGTGGTTTTCATTCTGTCTGCCCTCTGATGGAGGATAAGAGGCTTACGGAAGCTTCCTGATGGGAGAGCCTGACAGTAGGGGGAGCCACCACTATCACCTACCCCCCTGCTCTTACATACAGAGGCCTGCACAGGGCTTACAAAAATCCGCTCTTAATAACGGCTCTCAACTCGTTCGTTTAATAAATATCAGCTGTGCACATGCTATGTGCCAGGCTCCATTCTAGATCTTGATGGTACTGAAAATAATAAGATAGACAAGGACTCTGCTAACGTGAAGTTTATATAGGGATGAGAGAGAACAGTAAACACACACACATAAAATATCAAATCATTGTAGGTGCTAAACAAGACTTAAAATAGTGAATAGGGAAAGATTCTATGGCTTATTTAGAAGTAATCAGGAAAGCCTCTGAAGATGAGCTGTGACAAGGATGAGGTTGCATTCCAAGAAAGAAAAAGATGGCACAGGAGGCAAGACAGGAAAAGGTGGGGGCAAGCGAAAACCAACTAGAAACCATTAGAAATTAACCTAATCAAGTTCATTATTATTAAAATTTTCATTATTAATAAAGAACATATGTTGTTACGAGCATGTTCTTGAATTGGAGTTAATGTTATAAATGTAATAAAGAAGTAAAACATTCCGGGAATGTTTAGAAACTTAGAGGCCTTGTTCTTTCGTCTCTCTCACCAAAAACGTGCTAAAAAGAGAAGAAAGATACGGATTAGCTGAACTGAATGACAGGCTTGGTGTTTCAGGAGTTGAAATAGCCAGGAAAATAAATGGGGAGTGAAAAGGGAGAAACTTACTAGATTGGGTACTATGTTACAAACTTGACACACTTTCTCTCTCTAATCTTTAATTTCTCAAAACAAAGTAGGTGGTAGTAAGCACGTTTTACAGAGGTGAAATTGAATCTTCATATAGTCAAATTGAATCTTCAGTAGTCAATCTAGAAGATAGAGTCAACTCTAAACTGCTGTATCACCGAAATAGACCTTTTGTTTCTGAATTTGCCTCTCACACCGTATTTTCCCTGGTGGCTCAGATGGTAAAGCATCTGCCTACAATGCAGGAGACCCAGGTTCAATCCCTGGGTCAGGAAGATCCCCTGGAGAAGGAAATGGCAACCCACTCCAGTATTCTTGCCTGGAAAATCCCACGGATGGAGGAGCCCAGTGGGCTACAGTCCACAGGGTTGCAAAGAGTCGGACACGACTGAGCGACTTCACTTCACTTCACTTCATACCCCGCTCTGCTATGATGAGAAATTTTGAGTCAAAGCCAAATTTCAGTTCAACCCCATTATCATTCTTCCGACTCTCAGTTAAGCAACTCTTTCCTATAGAGTTAGTTAACTTTCAGAGCAGCTTCCTGCGGTAGGCCTTGGTGAACAAGAGGGCTGCTGCTGATGCCTGTGCTCCCTGTGGCGGCCGGTTGCAAAAGAGAAGGGGCCTGTCTGTGGTGGTTTCAGCGCTAGACAGCAAGTTGCTGGAGAGGACAAAGTGCTTGTCGGGCTTAAAAATTCTGTCCAGAATTGCCTAAATCATGGATTATGAATACCAAGAGCTAGGACAAAATGTGAAAATTCATGATTTCTGCCCATTCTTGTATTTCACAAGAGTTTCATTATTTGAATCTCACACAACAGCTTCAGCTGCAAATAAGGAAGACCAATAATAATACATAATCCTCAGCACTATTCATTCTTTCTTTGATAAAATGGTCCATGATCCTTATGATTCCACACTTTTCAATCTACCCTGACATCATTTATCCTTTTCAAAGCCCCCAACAATAAATCAGCCATAATGGAAGCTCTTCTCCTTGCTTTTATTGCATGGACATATACTCTAGCCTTCATGTCTAAAGTGTTTACCTGGCTTTTTCATAGCTGACTCAGTAGATTGGAACCTTTTAATGCAACCTGCATGGCATGTGGTCACCAAATCTATGTGAAGTCTTGATAATTTTTGTCTGATTGATAGCATATCGCTCTTCACTGGTGAGGGGAAGCGTATCTATTTCCTGCTTGCTTCCTTTTGTAGATCTTAAGTTACTTAATCCATTTACTTTCACAATTGGGACTTCAAAGGCAGAAATATGAAGGAAAAGAGAAAAGCAAACAGGTTCAACAAGTCTGTGCCTGCCTCTTAGGCTTAAAAATTTTCTACTACATTATATACTACTTCCCAGGGTTATATTAATAAAACCAAACTTCCTTTTCTGCAAAGTAACCCAGTTAGTGGGGAGAGAAAAACAATCAAATGCCATAACTATAGGAGGAAATAAAAGCTCCTTTCTTATATAGCTCCACAGCTTCCCAAAACTATAGTCCATGCCCATCTTTTAGACCTTCATTCAACCCCTCATGATTCTGTATCAGCTACCATTGTCCTCTATTTGAAACGTGTACTTCTGTCTGTATTTCAGAACTTGCCCCCAAACTTGCCTCTATTTACTATGTCATTTCACTTAAAACAATGTATGTGAAAGAATTTTTACACTGTATTATTAGTATTATTACTGAACAGAACTCAAGACCTAAAAAAAAAAGCTTTCTCCGAGTAGCTTTGTCTACCCATTCTTTGGAGAAGGGCATAGCAACCCACTCCAGTATTCTTGCCTGGAGAATTCCGTGGACAGAGGAGCCTGGTGGGCTAGGATCTGAGGATGGGGTCGCAAAGAGTCGGACACGACTAAGTACTACTGCTACCCATTCTTTAGTTAAATCAACTGATGTTTTACCTCTCATCTGTGACAAGCACACGTGTCTCAGAATTTTAGAGATGAGTGAAATGAATAAGAAAGTAACTAACGCCTTCAGTTCAGTTCAGTCGCTCAGTCGTGTCCGACTCTTTGCGACCCCATGAATCGCAGCACGCCAGGCCTCCCTGTCCATCACCAACTCCTGGAGTTCACCCAAACCCATGTCCATTGAGTCGGTGATGCCAGCCAGCCATCTCATCCTCTGTCGTCCCCTTCTCCTCCTGCCCCCATCCCTCCCAGCATCAGAGTCTTTTCCAACGAGTCAACTCTTCGCATGAGGTGGCCAAAGTATTGGAGTTTCAGCTTTAGCCTCAGTCCTTCCAGTGAACACCCAGGACTGATCTCCTTTAGGTTGGACCTCCTTGCAGTCCAAGGGACTCTCAAGAGCCTTCTCCAATACCACAATTCAAAAGCATCAATTCTTCGGCGCTCAGCCTTCTTCACAGTCCAACTCTCACATCCATACGTGACCACTGGAAAAACCATAGCCTTGACTAGATGGACCTTTGTTAGCAAAGTAATGTCTCTGCTTTTGAATATGCTATCTAGGTTGGTCATAACTTTCCTTCCAAGGAGCAAGCAACTCTTAATTTCACAGCTGCAGTCACCGTCTACAGTGATTTTGAAGCCCCCAAAAATAAAGTCTGACACTGTTTCCCCATCTATTTCCCATGAAGTGATGGGACCAGATGCCATGATCTTAGTTTCTGAAAGTTGAGCTTTAAGCCAGTTTTTTCACTCTCCTCTTTCACTTTCATCAACAGGCTTTTTAGCTCCTCTTCACTTTCTGCCATAAGGGTGGTATCATTTGCATATCTGAGGTTATTGATATTTCTCCCAGCAATCTTGATTCCATTTTGTGCTTCCTTCAGCCCAGCGTTTCTCATGATGTACTCTGCATATAAGTTAAATAGTGACACTTACTTGCCAAAAAAATATAAACCTTCACTAACACCTCTGTTGCCTTTCAGATTATGTGTAAATGTGTGACTCACTATTGGATGCCCTCAAGGAAGATCCCAAACTATTTTGTCAGCCTACTCTCTTATGATTCTTCTACACATTCTTTTACTCAAACCATAAGTCCTACTCCCTAAATATACCATGAGGGAAGTTAGTAAGAACTACCATATTTTTCTCCGTCCAGTTTTCTTGAGATATAGTTGACACTGTACACATTTAAGGTGTATAACATAATGATTTGACTTGTATACATCCCAAAATGATTATCACCATAAGTCTGGTATTTATCATCTATCATTTATCACATTTATCATCACATATAGTTATAAGAATACTCATCCTTGTGATGGGTATTCATAGGATATACTCTAAGTTTTATATATAATATACAGCAGTGTTATTTATACCACTTGACCACCTTCATCCAGTTCCCCCTCCTGCTAACCAGCTCCCTCTGATAACCACAGATATGGTTTCTTCTTCTGTGAGTTTGTTTTTGTTTTTAAAGTATAATTGCCCTACAGCACTATGTTAGTGTGTGGTGCCCAACATAGTCATTCAATATTTCTAAACATTACGTGGAGGTAAAATACTAGGGAGTCTAGTTTCCATCTGTCAATCTGCTGAGAGATTACTGGCTTTGTTCTCCACGCTGTGCAGTGTATACCCGTGCCGCATTCTGTTGCTGCAAGTTTGTGCCCCTTGCTGTCCCTCACCTGTCTCTCTCGTTCCTCCCACACCTTCTGCGGCAGCCGCCTGTTGGCGCTCTGTATCTGTGACTGTTTCTCTTTCGTCCTGTTTGTTCATTGGGTTTCTTTCCCTTTAGGTTTCACATATAAGTGAACTCATGGTATTTAGCTTTCTCTGTCTGACTTATTTCACGTAGCATAATACCCTCTAGGTACTCGTGTTGTTAATTAAACATAGTAAACTCTCAGTAAATATCAGTTATTTTTACTGTGAGAATTTCTAGTTATTTTTCTCCTCATTCAGCTCTGCAACATATTTTACAAATGATGAGAAAGTTTAATTGGCTCCTTCACAATAACACACAGCAAGTAGCTGGAAAAGACGGAATTTGAAACTAGGTTGAAATTCTGTCTTCAAAATCCATACCTTCTCACCATATTATGTGTACTGTGCTAATCTCTCCATCTGAAAAATGTCCTTCCTTTTGTTTAACTGAAAATAAGCTTTTCCCAGCCCATCTCAGGTGCTCCCTCCACCAGACCCGCCTTGATCCTCATCCAAATGCAATATCTCTCAAAGTCGTCACAGCAGTGTGATCCTCATTTCTACACAGAACTGTGCCTCAGTGGCTTATGTCTAAATCACAGTCTCTTTGACATAAGGGCGAGGGTTTCCCTGAAGCAGAGTACTTTGTGCCAAGTTTATAGTTTCCCCTGAAGCAGAGCACTTTGCACCATGTAGATATTTAATAAAGACACTTAAATGAACAGAAGGTCATTAAGGTCACATATGGAAAATTCTGTCCAATGCAATCCAGGAATCATTTCCTTACTAAATGTGTCTCTATGTGAAGTCCTGTAGTTGACATTGGGTTTAAAGAGATAAGCAATGCAAAATCCTCAAAGAATTTACAGTTTGATAATAGTGCTTTGAAACCAGAAATTGTCTTTGTTTTTTTTTAATTTAGGCATTAGAGTGAGGTGAAGCAAACAGTTTAGTCATCAAGTGAATTCTCATTTGTTGTTCACACAGACACAGTCGTCTCCTCCAGCTGCTGTACCAGTTTAGACTACATCGTCACCTACCTCTTCAAGCACATAGCAAAAGAGAGCAAGAAATCACTTCGATGCCGAGAGGCCACCCAGGCTGGTCAGAGACTATTACATTTTATGCAGCAAAATCCAGAGGTCCTGCAGCAGGTAAACAGTGGTTGTTCACCCAGCTTAAGAGAGAAAGAGTTTTCCCGAAGCCAATCTGGTCTCTGAATACCTTAGAGCGACTGGTCTTGCCAAGACTCTTTCCTGGTTCTCCTCTAGGAGTATATTCCCTGTAAGTAGGATAGTTGGCCTCGGGATTACCCGCCCTCAGCAAATCTCTAATTCCTGCATCTCACGGGGTGAAGCTAGTATTCAGAAAGAGGATAGCACTTTCAGAGATGAGAGAAAAACTGAATAAAAGTCAAACCTGGAACTAGAAACAGTCAACCTCTGATTTGTCTCCTGGAGCCTCTAATAGCATCATCTTGGGTTTGCCTTCTGAATGCTCTGGCGTGCTGAGAAACTACCATTTGCCGGGCTCCTAGTCTGTGCCAGGTGACCTGCTGGGTCATTTCCCCCATTTTTAGATGAGGAAGCAAGGTTCAGATGGGTCATGTTCCCAAAACCATTTAAATAATAAGTGATAAAGCCATGATTTGTTAATTTTCAAATGTTTTCTGACTAGCTAATATGAATTAGGTCTAAGTTTAATGTTCTTTAAAAAGTCACTTCTACAAATCACAGTAACAGCATGCATAAAGATAAACATAATATATATGCCAGAAACATTTCAAAGAGAGTAATATCATTTTGCTATGGAGATAGCATCACTTTGATATATTCCCATTCTACTAAATTTGGGAAATGATATCTTTATACTGCTTCCAGTTGTCTTATTTTGCCAAACTATCTCCATAATAGTCTGTGGTTTGCAAATGTAAATACTTTAACATGGTCATTAGCCAGCAAATAAGTCGCCTGCAATCAGCAGAAAATGTCAGTCTGAGTAAATAAATGATAAAAATGAATAAGAAAGACAAAGAAGAGCTTTTCTTCCTAGCTGTCTTTTTTTGCTAATACTTAAATGAAATTATGTAAACTTTATTTGTGGTGATGTTTCAGTTAACCAGTTAATTTCCTGGCAAGAAGGTGTGGATGAAGATTTTATGTAAAAAAGCAAAGGGCTGTAACTATTTGGTATGATCCTGAAATTGTTACAGAATATGTTGGTGATTAAACAGGAGGAAGGTAACTCATTTATTGAGGACCTCCTATGTACAAGGTGCAAGAGCTGTTAAGATCCAAAAGACATTAATTTCTCAAGTTTTTCCTGCCAGGTGGGCAGGAGACCAGTGCCTAATTATACGCTAATTGGATTATCTTAGTGACGGCAATAGGAGAGTGCTTTCAGGGCCGGCTCCTCATTTAGACCTCCACTGCAACCATGGGATGTGGGTATAGTCATCCCCATTTCACAGCTGAATAAACTGAAGCACAGAGAGACCAACTGGAAAGTGGCATGTGAGCCAAGGTCCGTTTGGCTCATAAACCGAAGTCCTTACAACTTCCTAATACCATTTATTCTCAGGGCACTAGTTGGTAGGGATAAGATCTCAGATTCAGCCAGAATGCTTCTTCAAAATATTCATTCTATCAAGATTTGTATATGCCTCTCCTCATCCATCCATCTGCAGTAGCCATTGGTTTTGCTGGGAGTGTGTCATAGCGCTCAGGTGCTTTATGAGAAGGCTGAGAACCACAGAATTAAAGCATGTAGCCAGCCAGTGGAGAAAATAAATACCCATGGGTTGGCCAGGAATCAAGCCCACCCCCAACCCCACCATGGCAAGTGACAAGTCTACCACCTGCCAGTATTCAACCATGATTATAATATTGTCCCATAAACTTTGGCAGGAACTTTAAAGTGAGTAGAAAATTTTAGCAAAAATCAATAGGCCATGGACCTGGACAAATGCCATCAGACTGTGCAGAACAAGTAATGTTGTTGTGCAGAGGACAATCATGTTTGTCTTTACTCAGAATTATCCTGTGTTTGTTGGTTTAAGCAATTTCTATGTGTTAATAATACTTGGTAATCCTTTACTTTATAGCATTTGACTAAGTAGTGATATATCTTTATTAACAGTGGAATGCATTCTATTTATTTGGAATGTAGGCTCTCAGATAGCATTTTAAATATTAATGACTGGTTTCTGGTAGTCAGCATAAATATGATTTGCATTAGCACTAGGTTATATCATCTTGAGTGCCTCTGATGTCAACTATTGGGTATAGTAGTATCTGACATCATCTCCTTAGGTCACTGACAACTTTGACCTCTATTCTTATGCACAGTTTCTGTCGTCTCAAAAGCTCTTTTGAATTGATTTGAAATTTTGACTCTTCCCTTTATGAGGCAGTAAAATTGATAATTATTCAGATGGGAACGGAGCACTGAGTGAAAAATCAATTCCACCCGCTCTCTGCTGCGTATAAAATTACTTCTGAGTCGGCTGGACTGAACGGATGGCCAGAGTAAAAGCAGCAGGCAGAAGTAGTGGGAAGAATTAGCCGGACAGAGCTAATAGCCTGAAGGGATAGACTTGGAAAAGAGGGAGTGGGCCAGTTGGGGGTTATTATGAGCAAGGATGGGTCCCATTGATCATCTGTTTACATCAGCTTTCCAAGACCTTATAAATCAACCCTGAAGAGCAGCAGAATCCAAGATTCAGCCTCTTACCAGAGGGAATTTATATTAGATTATTCTCATTTTCACACTCAGATGAAAAGTGAGCCATTGATTATTCATTGGTTGCCCATTAAATGCTGTTTTTATAGATGATTTGCCTATCAGAGAAGGTAATGAACAAGGTTGCTGCTTCATAACTCAAGGTTTCGGTTTTCAAGGCATCTGTGTCGGTTAAGTAATGCCTAACCCTATTAAAAGGAATGGGTTACAAATTGCTTAACAGTGCTGAAAAACTAGACCCTAATGACTAATTGTGCTTAGAGTTTAGAGAGAGTTTGTCAGCTCTTTAAACTAAACTGATGCAATGATACTGCAATTATTTACTAGTTTGAACTGTTTCCCCTCCCCCCCCAACCTGGACCTATATTGCTGGAAGCATAATTGCATGAAGAATGTCAATTCTAAATTGCCAAAGTTATCTCCTCAAGCTTCCACAAAATGAAGCATGAACCTACATAAAGGATTTTCTGACATTCTTATAGGCCTTTCCATTTGTATGCAGCTGCTTGGGAAAGACATTTTAAGTGCCTCTTACCTGAAAATGTGTTTATTATGACCTGCTACATGGCTTTAGATCTTCAGTGTTTTTAAAAAGTGTTCTCCAAATAAGCCGTCTTCCATATTTTGCAAACAAATCTAAATTTTCAAGCATTAAATTTAGTCCATTATTAGAATAAAGATCTATTATAATTAAGTGAATCTATTACAAGTAAGAATTATTGTCTAACCAGCATTGCTTTAACTTAACAACTGAGAAAAACCTAGTTTATGTATATTAGCAAAAAAAGTTCCCCATGCTTTTATGTCATTAGAAAGATAAACTGAAATTTGAAGAAAGGTCAGTAGTAACAGGGATTACACATGGATCTATTACAATAATTTGGAATATAAGATTTCTATGTGAAGTGTTTTCAGTTTTATCCCTGGTCATATTAAGTATTTGCATATATAACTCAGAGGTCAGCGTTCATTTAGTTATATCACAAAGTGAAAGAAAGATCTGTCCAAATTAGGTAAATGAAAGAGCATGTTTTATACAAATTAAAGAGGCATTTCAAAAATGTGACTCATTCTCTTTCAGATTATAAGAATAGGACACTGATGTTGAATGCTTCTCTAAATCAGAACTTCTATTAAAACTAAATATTCTAGAAAGAGTAGCAACTTACATAGAAATAGAACAAGAATTATATAATGGTCAGTATTACTGATTCGATTATACCATTAACTTATTAACAGTGTATTTTTAGCAATTGTGTTCTCTAAAATTTAAATATGCTGAATGGAGTAATTAGAACATTTAGGTTTGAATTTATCTTAACCTCTTCTGTTTAACTATCTGACTCAAGTGAGCTGTACTAAAAACCAGAAAAAGTTCTAATTATAATCCTTTCTTCCTCACCCTCCCTCCCCCTTTGTGCTAACCTAGGATTTAACTACAAATTGTGAAGAGCTGTCAGGAGTTATAAGAATCATACTTCAGATACTTCAGTAGGGACGTAAGCTGGAGAGAACAGTCACCCTTTTCCTCAGTCAGTCAGTCAATCAATGAAAATTGCTTTTGTATAGTGCTCTTCGTGACATACGTCCCAAAGTGAATTATAGCAAAAAGGAAATCATCTGCTCTTTTTTCATTTCTGTGTTTAGATTGAAATGATATTGCTCAACATTTTGACATACTATACAAGACATCTTTCATACTTAAGATTCCATTCCATAATACTAAGTAGGAGAAAGTGCAGTCACATATTTAACTGATGTTGAGATTTTGGCCTATAGAACCTCAGCAAGACTCTCACAGTGGGAAATACTTGAGCAGATGAAATATATTCATGTCTCTTATGCTCTTAAAAAATTAACCAAATTTTCTAATGTTATTATAGACATTTCTAGTGAATCCTAATTAGAAAGTATGTTAATGGCCCACTAGCCCAGTCTGGTTAATTTGAAGCTATTATCAAAAATATAACGGCAGATTGATGTCAAAAAAAACATGCAGAAAGAATATTTACAACTGGATCAGAGGATAACATGGATTTAAAGAGAGGCCAGGGATGATAGGTCATTAGGCATGACAAGTAAAAAAATAAGAATAATAAAATTGTTTTTTGCACATGCTGCTGCAATCATGGTCTTCTTCACAGCAATATCTGTATGTACTTTGTATTTATTTCAGGGAAAATAATAACACTGGCAAATATTGCAGACAAGCTTAAGCTTTTACATAGAAGCAGGTGGTCCGGTTTCATCACCACAGCATTTGTGAAGCTGCCATATTATGAGCACCATTTTATAGAGAACTAAGGCATAAAAGCAGCAGTCAGAGCTGGACATGGCACAACAGGCTGGTTCCAAACAGGAAAAGGAGTGCGTCAGGGCTGTATACTGTCACCCTGCTTATTTAACTTCTATGCAGAGTACATCATGAGAAACGCTGGGCTGGAAGAAGCACAAGCTAGAATTAAGATTGCTGGGAGAAATATCAGTAACCTCAGATATGAAGATGACACCACCCTTATGGCAGAAAGTGAAGAGGAGCTAAAGAGCCTCTTGATGAAAGTGAAAGAGAAGAGTGAAAAAGTTGGCTTAAAGCTCAACATTCAGAAAACAAACATCATGGCATCTGGTCCCATCACTTCATGGGAAATAGATGGGGAAACAGTGGAAACAGTGTCAGACTTTATTTTCGGGGGCTCCAAAATCACTGCAGATGGTGAGTGCAGCCATGAAATTAAAAGACGCTTACTCCTTGGAAGAAAAGTTATGACCAACCTAGATAGCATTAAACAGCAGAGACATTACTTTGCCAACAAAATCTGTCTAGTCAAGGCTATGGTCTTTCCAGTGGTCATGTATGGATGTGAGAGTTGGACTGTGAAGAAGGCTGAGCGCCGAAGAATTGATGCTTTTGAACTGTGGTGTTGGAGAAGACTCTTGAGAGTCCCTTGGACTGCCAGGAGATCCAACCAGTCCATTCTGAAGGAGATCAGCCCTGGGATTCCTTTGGAAGGAATGATGCTAANGGAATGATGCTAAAGCTGAAACTCCAGTACTTTGGCCTGGCCACCTCATGAGAAGAGCTGACTCATTGGAAAAGACTCTGATGCTGGGAGGGATTGGGGGCAGGAGGAGAAGGGGACGACAGAGGATGAGATGGGTGGATGGCATCACTGACTAGATGGACATGAGTGTGAGTGAACTGCGGAAGTTCGTGATAGACAGGGAGGCCTGGCGTGCTTCGATTCATGAGGTCAGAAAGAGTCGGAAACAACTGAGCAACTGAACTGAACTGAACTGAAGGCATAAAAAGATTAAGTAATTTCCTAAGTTACTAGTAGTCAATAAGATCATCTAGTCAATAAATGGAAAAACTAAAATTTTACCTTGATATGTTTCATTCACAGTTCACATACAACTTAACCACAAAGCTATAGTTTATTGGTGGCCGCTAACTTGAGGTAATATGTGTGTTTTAAGCATTTACAGTGAGGCAAGTTGAGCTTCCAATAAGTCCCAAGAGCCTTCCTTAAGGTAGAATGATTCAGAGAAGTCATCTTATACCCCAACTTTGCACTGCAGCTGAAATGAAGCAGATGGGCAGTGACCCAAAGAGACAGTGGGCAAGACAGGGAAGTTGCTTTGCCAGCTGGTGTAGAGAAGTCCTGTGGCTTCACCTTCACTGAGGCAGAGCTGGCAGAGCTTCATCTTTTACTCTGTGCCCATACCCAATCATTAATTCTGTAGCCAGACACAGAAGGCATACAAGTTAGTAGGATGTGTGTCCTTGAGAAGGCCAGAGTCTAACAGCATAACTGTCTCGTGATGTTCCGTTGTTACTTTCCTTTAATGCCTCTGGGGCAGCTCTTGAGGTTTACTCTAACCTGATTTCTCTAGCGCAGAATCAGTATGGCAGCTGTGTGATGAAGCTGGGGAAGCAACAAGTGCTTTGCATCCACCCGCATAGCCTGCACATCTCTGGGCTTCGTCCTGAGTCTCACCGCTGATTCATCAGTATTGAATGTCATTTTTCACCTCTTTGTGATTGTAAGCAGCCTCTCTTCTCTAGAGGAGGCTCCACTGAGTACCAATAGGTCTGCTGAAAGTCTCTCACACTGGCACGTCTGAAACTGACTCTTTTGAGCATCCCTCTCCTACTTTTCATTGTGTTAAGATAAGGTACCGTAGACTAAGGTGTCTATAGAGCCAAGTAAGAAACTTGATGGAGGTTGACAGTAATGAAAGCTATGTTTAGTGTACATCCCTGTTTAAAGGGGACAGTCTCCAAGCAGCTTCTAGCTAATTGTTGCCCTGTAAGGTGGTAAGACCCAGTGTTGCCAGATGTATTGAGATTCCCTCCCAAGGAGAAGCCAGAAATCTAGTTTTAAAAATGTTGGTCACTGATTGAAAAATAATATTACTCTGCAGGCCAACACTGTATGTTTGGTTTCCACTTTTTCACCTCTGTATTCTGTAATCTGAGAATTTCAGAACTAAGATTTCTTAATGCATGACCCCTTAAATTTCTCTCAGCCCTCTTATGTAGCTTTGCAACAGTGATATTTTTGTTTCTCTCTGATGTTTTAATAATTCTTAAAGCATACTTTTAAAATTTGTTGTTTTAAAAAGATGCCATTATTTTGCTTTTATATATGACTCTATACTTAGGTCTTTACTGAAACTTAAAGAGGACATTTTATCACATTTGAGTTGGATCTTTGCATATAGAAAGCATCCAATAAGGGGCAATTAAACTCATCTAACATCCCTCAAGTATATATATATATTTTTTTAATTTTCAAAATAGCAAGATTGTTTGAGGCAAAAATAAAGTTAACTTTGGTAAAGTGTGTGTGTGTGTGTGTGTGTGTGTGTGTAATCTAATTACTCAGGATCAAATCAAAGTATCTAAGAGGAACAGGCTGGGAGGTGACTGTGGCTCAGATCATGAACTCCTTATTGCAAAATTCAGACTTAAATTGAAAAAAGTAGGGAAAACCACACTAGACCATTCAGGTATTACCTGAATCAAATCCCTTATGATTATACAGTAGAAGTGACTAATAGATTCAAGAGATTAGATCTGATAGAGTGCCTGAAGAAATATGGATGGAGGTTTGTGACTTTGTACAAGAGGTGGTGATCAAGACATTGCCAAGAAAAAGAAATGCAAAAAGGCAAAATGGTTGTCTGAGGAGGCCTTACAAATAGCTGAGAAAAGAAGAGAAGTGAAAGGCAAAGGAGAAAAGGAAAGATATATCCATCTGAATGCAGAGATAAGAAAGCCTTCCTCAGTGATCAAAGAAATAGAGGAAAACAATAAAATGGGAAAGACTAGAGATCTCTTCAAGAAAATGAGAGATACCAAGGGAACATTTCATGCAAAGATGGGCTCAATAAAGAATAGAAAAGGTATGGACCGAACAGAAGCAGAACATTAAGATGAGGTGGCAAGAATACATAGAAGAACTGTACAAAAATATCTTCATGACCCACATAATCATGATGGTGTGATCACTCACCTAGAGCCAGACATCCTGGAATGTGAAGTTAAGTGGGCCTTCGGAAGCATCACTACGAACAAAGCTAGTGGAGGTGATGGAATTCTGGTTGAGCTATTTCAAATCCTAAAAGATGATGTTGTTAAAGTGTTGCATTCAACATGCCAGCAAATTTGGAAAACTCAGCAGTGGCCACAAGACTGGAAAAGGTCAGTTTTCATTTCAGTCCCAAAGAAAGGCAATGCAAAAGAATGTTCAAACTACCGCACAATTGCACTCATTTCACACGCTAGCAAAGTAATGCTCAAAATTCTCCAAGCCAGGCTTCAACAGTACATGAACCATGAACTTCCAGATGTTCAAGCTGGATTTAGAAAAGGCAGAGGAACCAGAGATCAAATTGCCAACATCCATTGGATCACAGAAAAGGCAAGAGAGTTCCAGAAAAACATCTACTTCTTCTTAATTGACTATACCAAAGCCTTTGACTGTGTGGATCACAACAAACTGGAAAATTCTTACAGAGATGAGAATACCAGACCACCTGACCTGCCTCTTGAGAAACCTGTATGCAGGTCAGGAAGCAACAGTTAGAACTGGACATGGAACAACAGACTGGTTCCAAATTGGGGAAGGAGTACGTCAAGGCTGTATATTGACACCCTGCTTATTTAACTTATATGCAGAAGGCATCATGTGAAATGCTGGGCTAGATGAAGCACAAGCTGAAATCCAGATTGCCGGAAGAAATTATCAGTAACCTCAGATATGTGGCTGATGCTACCCTTATGGCAGAAAGCAAAGAGGAACTAAAGAGCCTCTTAATGAATGTGAAAGAGGAGAATTTAAAAGCTGACTTAAAACTCAACATTCAGAAAACAGATGATGGCATCTGGTCCCATCACTTCAAGGCAAATAGATGGGGAAACAATGGAAACAGTGAGAGACTATTTTTGGGGGCTCCAAAATCACTGCAGATGGTGACTGCAGCCATGAAATTAAAAGGTGCTTACTCCTTGGAAGAAAAGTGATGACCAACCTAGACAGTGTATTAAAAAACAGAGATATTACTTTGCCAACAAAGTTCCATCTAGACAAAGCTATGATTTTTCCGGTAGTCGTGTATGGATGTGAGAGTTGAACCATAAAGAAAGCTGAGTGCCAAAGAATTGATGCTTTTGAACTGTGTGGTGTTGGAGAAGACTCTTGAGAGTCCCTTGGACTGCAGGGAAATCCAGCCAGTCCATCCTAAAAGAAATCAGTTCTGAATATTCATTGGAAGGACTAATGCTGAAACTGAAACTCCAATCCTTTGACTGCCTGATACGAAGAACTGACTCATTGGAAAAGACCCTGATGTTGGGAAAGAGTGAAGGCAGGAGGAGAAGGGGACGACAGAGATCAGATGGTTGGATGGCATCACCGACTCGATGGATGTGAGTTTGAGCAAGCTCTGGGGGTTGGTGATGGTCAGGGAAGCCTGTAGTCCATGGGCTCGCAAAGAGCTGGACATTACTGAGCAACTGAACTGAACTGAAAGAGGAACAGGGCTGCACAGAAGTATATAGTTAATAGCCAGGTAGCAAAAGTCCAAAAGGCACTGAAACTCTTTAAGAATGATGAATTTGGGATCACTGTCCCTAAAGATCAGTTTAGAAAGTTGAAGTTAATGATTTTAAAAATAGAACACTAGTTTTTAATTAAAATGGCTTTTATCTTTGATACTATGAACCCATTTCTCTGTTCATCTTTAAAAGGATAATTCTGGTCCAAATCGTTTGTTATATACCATATCTTTGCCTTTTTTGTTTCATCTTTGTTATAGAAATATTTGTTGAATGACTATTTCACCTGTAACAAAAAATGGTATTTTAAAACAGAAACCTGTTCTGATAAATCATCAAAATAGTATTGTAATCCTGTTGCCTTTACACAGTACCTTTTTTCCCCAAATCACCTCCATCCTGATACTTGGCCTCGCACCTGGCAGAGCCTGAAGCCTCGTGATGGTCAGTGAATGTTTGCACAGCAAACCCAAAAAAATATTTTTAGAAGTGCAGTCTGCAGATAGTGACTTTAGACATCAAATCTTACATGGTTGTAGACTACTACTTAACAAAATAAATAGTAATGCTAAGAGTATATCATTGTATACTATATAATAACTGCTGAAATTACGTAGGAAAATTTTAAACATGGGTTTAAAAAAAAAAGGTACTTCAAATATTGTTCTAAATGGCTGACAGAACAGAGAGCATTTGTGGGTTTTTTTTTTCTCTAGGACATGTGTTTTTCTACCTCTAAGCACAGTTCAAAGATGTAATCCATTGATAGCGTAACTTGCCTTATTAATTGAAAAGGATAGAATCCACCAGATGTAGCCCAAACCAGCAGAGAGTTGGGTGACTAAGCAACAGCGAAGACACCATATTGAGTGAGCCAGAATTCTGTCTCCAGGTCATTTATTTCAGCCAGTGACAATGCGTCTAAACTCCAGTGCTTCAGCAGTGATTGATGGTTTAATATCATATATAATTTTTTTAATGAAGGAAAACCATTTAAATATGTTACCATTTGCACTGGTATTCTCCTATGTACATAACCGCATTTAATCATTATGGGGATTGTTTTTATACTTGTGTAATTTGTATCCAAGAAATAACTGTCAAAACCATCTCATGCTGTTGCTGGAAATGGTACAGTGTGCTTCATACTTGAATAGATTCATTCTTCCCTGCACGTAATTAAGAGTGTTGGAGCTTCACTGCTACCACATAGGAATTCCATGTTTACATTTCTGAGAATGAAAAATTAGCCACAGTGTGCTTTTTCAAGCTCCCATTTTCTGGGGCTGTGATATTTAAGTACCTTAGTTCTGTACCAGTGTATGATTTGAAGAGTTTGATTTTAAGACTTTTAATATTAAAATACATAATAAAATTTTATTATCTAATTACAAGAGGGTTTAGCCTCTTATTAAAGTTGCTAAATCAGGCCTGGATTAGCATCATAATGGCACAGTTTGACATGGAATACTCAAAAGTCAAGTTCGAGGGAAGGGATGGGGTTTTTTTTGTCATTGTTGTTTTGGGGGGTTTTCTCCTGTGCCTGCCTCTTGCACAAAATAACAAGGGTGAAATGCATGTATGGAAACAAACAAGGAGCAATTTGGTACGCCGGAGAAGGAGTGGAGGTGTCAGCCTAGGACGGTACCCTCAGGCGAGGCAGCTGGTATATGTAGTCTTTTGTTTATCTGCTACTGGTTTATGTAGCCTTTAGGCCGGCACCAGAAACAATCACTCCTGCAGGGTCAGCTGCTGGTCAGAAGCAAAGTAAAGGAGACTTTGCGTTCAGCGCACGGCCGCGATTGCTACACAGCTGGCACCTGCTGCTGGTGCGCAGCGGGGAGGTGAAGGGTCAAGGAGGCAGTTGCCCAAAACTCAAAATGGCTTTAGGGGACTTGCAGATTAATCTGCTTTATTAACTTCTGTATATTAGATAACTATTGCTATGAATGACAGTACATCTTTGTGAATAAGTCGCATCTCTTTCTCTTTTAAATTAGCTTTTGAGTAATGAATATTAAATAGAAAGCATTTTCAGGGGTAATTAAATGAAAACAGAACGATGTCATTTTACAATTATATTTGTGTGTTTATAGAATAGGGGAATTACAGTGTTTTCCAAGGAGCTAAAAAAAGAAGAGCCAGCTTCATAAAGAAGAATTTGAAATAAATAAGTTACACATCCATTAGCCTTTGTGTTTAAACTGAAAAAAATATGATGTACTTTGTGACTTAGCATAGAGTCATTGGGTGCCAGTGGCTTGATTTGGCATTCCCAGGGGCTCCAAGTGTTTTCTTTATGAATTAAAGTGACTGCAATCTGTCATTGTTCTTTTATCTACAGTTTAGCACAGTTTTACTGTTACTCTGCAGCAAATGTTCTCAGAATAGCAGAAATGTAGTAGAAAATGAACAACCACCATACCTTTTCCTTCACACTCATGTAAAGCAGATAGCATTTCATGAGGAAAAAATGCAGTTTTACACAGGTTTAGCCCAATGATAATTAGATATTCTTTATAATCTCTCTCACTCGGTATGGCAAATGGCAAACAAGATAGTTTTTTAGCCCCATCATTAATAGTGATTGGCACAACTATCTCTCGTTGTAAATTAACACTAAAAAGAGTCCACTGAAATGCATTCTGTTTTAAAGCCTCTCCAAGGAAAATTTCTTAATTCATAGATTAAATACTGACACCAACTCTGGAAAAGCATTTAACAGTCTATTTCTAAAAGGATGATTTTTTTTTCTTCTAAACCTCAGTGATGTTTTGTTTTGTTTTGTATTTTGAAGAATTCTTAGGAAAAGAAAGCATAGCAGGTGACATCTGTCTTGTTTATGCGAATACAGCACAGGTAGTAACATTTATCCATGATTCACAAATGGAAGAAATTTTGGATTTCATTTGTAACTCCCAAGTTTTGACACAAGTGCAGTCTTCCTGCTCTGAGTCGTGTTTCTATGACATGTGAAGATGACACCTGAGGGCGTCTTACTGTGTCACATCCAGGCCAACCCAGGGCTCACCAGAAGGCTCCTAAACTTGTATGGACATCACAGAGGAGCAGACTCCCTTGACCAGAAAAGATTAGGTTAGGATTATTTCCACACCCTTCCACTCCAAAGTAGAAGAATGTTTACACCCCCTCCTTAAAGATTTAGACTTCTCCTCCATCACGTAACAGGAGCCTTATTTACTGCAGGGTTGCTAGAACCAGAGAGGTCACCCCAGAAGGGCAACCTCAGATTCAAAGAGAATTTTATGAATGATTATGATGAAAAAGAAGTAGAAATAATTATTAGGTGCTTGGTTTTTATGTTAAGTGCTTTATATATATATTAATATATATACACACACACATATATACTCACACACATGTATATACACATATGTATTCCTGTGTGTGTGTGTTTCTGTGTGTCTCATTACTCTGTGAGGCATATATTTTTATCTCCACTTTATGTTCAAAATACTGTAATTGCAGCTCTAGTAGTTCACCCAATACTACACAGCTAATAAGTAACAGAACCTCTGCTCTTAACCACTATACCGTATAACTTTTAAATGGTCTGGAAACAGGCTTTGGAGGGATGTAGGAAAAGCAAGGGGAGGCAAACGCGTTCGTTCATTCATAAATTCTTAACTGAGCCAAGGGCTCCTTTCTATGAATACTCATTGGACAAGAGGGAAACACTTGACCCAAACTGGCTCATCTTCCCTAGATTTAGAAACTAGCATTTAAAAGATAATGGTCAGCCTCAGCTGAATTGAAAACCTGAACATTCAAGAGCCATGGGGCAGCCATTCCCTGCCATATGCTCAGGGAAGTAGCCAGTCTGCAGCAAGAGAAAAGAGCCGCCAGCATGATGGAAGGATCTGCAGAAGCCAGGCAGACCCACAGAGGAGACAGAGAGAACCCACCAGAGTGCTTGTCCCGGTCCCAAGCCCTTGAGAGGCCTGACGGCACGGCCTAGTGTGGGGTCCGGAAGTCACCCCTTTCATCTGCGATAGTCACTATCTTCATAGTGAAAGGATCCTTGACTAGGAAGTTGTGAGGGCAGAATGAACCCATGAGTACAAACTCACCTAGCACAGAGAAGGTATTCAATAAATGTGTAAAAGTGGCTTCATTTTGAAAAATAATACATAGGTACTACTTGTTAATATTCCCATCCTTGTCCTTTTCCCTGCTGTTCATAATTATAAATGTGAAAAGTATCCTTTCCAAGAAATCCCAAGCCCAAGACTTCATCTCACAAGATGGTCTGATTTTAGGGCCATGATGTAAGCCAGAGGGCCTGTGCCTTCTTAGTCCCATCTGTGTGCTTTGCTTTTGTTAGAGTTCTTTCTGCGAACGAGTGCTCTGCGTACCACAGACTCACTGGACTGGATGGGGGCATGGTGTGAGGTGGATTTTACTCATGGGTCCAATCTGACTTTTTCTCACTTATTCTTTCTGTAAACTCCAGGCCTTACCTTGCAATGACAAGAATGAAAAGAAACTCCATAACTCTTTTTTTTTTTAAATTTTTATTTTAACTTTAGTTTACTTGACATTACTGTATTGGTTTTGCCAAACATTGACATTATTTCACCACGAGTGTACATGCGTTCCCAAACACGAATCCCCTCCCATCTCCCACTCCATAACTCTATTTGTATATTGTCTTCATACCTAACGTCTCTCCTGATTCCCACAACAACCCTAATGGGTTCAGTTCAGTTCAGTCACTCAGTTGTGTCCGACTCTTTGCAACACCATGGACAGCAACACGCCAGGCTTCCCTGTCCATCACCAACTCCCGGAGTTTGCTCAAACTCATGTCCATTGCTTCAGTGATGCCATCCAACCATCTCATCCTCTGTCATCCTCTTCTCCTCCCGCCTTCAGTCTTGCCCAGCATCAGAGTTAGCTCTTCGCATCAGGTGGCCAAAGTATTAAAGTTTCAGCTTCAGCATCAGTCCTTCCAGTGAATATTCATGACTGATTTCCCTTAGGATGGACTAATGGGTAGATAGGGCCAATATGAATACGTTTTAATTTGAGAGGGTTAGATACATCAACAAATTCAATCCCACAGTACCTATATGGATAAAGTATGCATTGGTTCAGAGAGCTGAAACAGAGATGTCCCCATCAGTCCAGTGGTTAAGACTCTACCTTTCAATGCAGGGGAGTACAAGTTTGGTCCCTATTCAGGGAACTAACATCCCACATGCCATGGGTTGTGGACAAAAAGTATGAACAAAACAAGACACAGGGACAAAATAACTTGCCAAAAGGCAGAGCCACTAAATAACAGTGCTTGGAATATGACTTGGGGCTTCCCACTGGCTCTAGTGGTAAAGAACCCGACTACCAACACAGGAGATGTAAGAGACAGGTTTGATCCTTGGGTCAGGAAGACCCCCTGAAGGAGGGCATGGCAACCCACTCCAGTATTCTTGCCTGGAGAATCCCCATGGACAGAGGAGCCTGGAGGGCTATAGTCCACAGGGTCTCAAAGGGTTGGCCATGACTGAAGCCACATAGCACTCACGCACACACGGAACTTAACTAAGGCTTTTTTGTCTCTAGATTGTACAGTTTTCGCCATACGAGAGCTTCCCAGGGCCTTAACCTGCCTCTCATTCCTGGCATTTCTTGTTATTCCTTCACCTTATTCAAGAGTGACAGAGTTTCCCCTACCTTCATTTCTCTTGGTGGCATTGTGCATGGTATGAGAAACTTTTTTGAATTTCTTGAAAGAACGGCACAGTATAATGTGAGATTGGTTTAATGATGGCATAATTTATTCATTTTACAGTTATTGCCGATTTTTCACATAGCACTTGAAGGGTAAATTATGTGAAATTTTCTCAAAGTATATTAATGTGCTGGAGTAGTGACTTCAACCTTCATATTCATTTGTCTTTAACTCTTGGAAACTTTTAACTAGCAGTGGCCATTTGTGCAGCAGTGAGTTCATATGGTATGTCAAGGAAGACTTATTTGGTTGACTTGAAGAACAAGGTAAAGGTTATCTGCTTCTCTGGCCCTTTGTGAGTTAATGTGGCTTTGTGTGCTTTGCAACCCAGAAGAACTCTTGCATGTTAATTCTGTGTCCCTTGCCATGCTTAGGAGAATACGGATATAACGAATACAGATATAACTGCTTTCAGACTGATGAAATTCCATCCTCCTTCAAGAGCTGTTTAATTGTAAATTCTGTATTTGTTGAGGACTTTCTACTTCAGAAGAATCAGAGCAGAAAGATTTTGTAGTCAATAGACCTGGTTTTGAATATCAGTTTTGCTACTTCCTAACTTGTCCTTGGAATAGCTACCTCACCTGTTTGAGGATAGCAGCACCGCAGCCAGGGGGATTCTATACCTTGTGTGGAGTAGCCCCCGGGATCAAGTGGCTGAAGTGCTCCTTGCTGTGGTCTCATGCCCAGACTCCCCAGGACTCAGATGTCTCCCACTGCATTGCTCCTTCAGCCACCTGTTACTCCATAACTTGGAACATCAGTATCATGGAAAGGAAAAACAAAAACATTCAAGCACATATTTACTTGCGGTCACGTGAATATCGAATGCCAAGAAGGAGGAGCGATAGAAGCACCAGGCCTGAAGAGGAATCTCCTAGGCCCCAGGGGGACCCAGCACAGAAGAACACTAGGCAGGAGCTCCATGTTGACGCCTGTGCTTGGTGTGGCAGCTCACTTAGACGGGACAAGGAGGTTCCTCTCAGGCACCCAAGAGCGCCAGTGAGAGCTAAGTGCACTGAGGGGTGATTTCTCTGTGACCCTTAAGATGGGAAGGAGACAACCTGATGGGTGGGCAATATGAGACGAATAAATACTTAGGCTGCATGAGCTCTCTGCGGCCACAGGGGCCACATTTTATTCAGCTCTGTGCCACAGTGCCTGACACACAGTAGGAGTTCATTAATTCTTTGAGCAATGAGTAAGTCTAAGAAATGAAGAGGAAGGGAGAAAAAAAGAAAGGAGAGGTCTCCCTCAAAGTACCTGACACATAATAAGACCCCCTCGCAGATGTGTTGCCTGTGGGCACCTAGCACGTAAGAGTCAATAACAGAATGGTCCTGACTTGAAATGTATGCAGGTGAAACAAGCAGATAACAAGAGCATTTAGAGCTTCTCTAGAGGCCTGGCTTGTTTTGGAGTTTATACTTTAACGGAGAAGTTCCACCCTCAGCAGATGGTGAACTCGTCTTACCCCACCAAGGGAGCAAGCCCTCCCTCCCAAACCCCATCTTCCTCCCGAGCCCCCTGCATTACCAAGAGGCTGGAAGCAAATTGACAGAAACCTGAAGGAAAGTAACTCAAGTGATTTAGGAGAATGGAAAGGCTGGCTTATGGGGCCAGATTAAAGAAGCTAAATATGTATAGCCTGCCTAAGTGACAACTAAATGGGGCATTTGATAAGTCTATAAATACTCGGAAGATGTAAATGCCAAGGAGGAAAGGGAATTACTTAGCATGGCACAGTGGAGTATTGGCATAATGGGATAATATTAAGAAAGAGAAAATGAAGGTTGAACATCAATAAAAAGCTTCCTGACAAAGAGAGCCATTCCTGACGGGGGACACTATTAAGTTATGTGCTGTGGGCCAAGGGAGGTAATGGCAGAGCCGTTTCTCGGGATCCTGGCAACAGAGCCAGCAGGACAGGGGCCGAGGCAGGCAGGCAGGCAGGCAGGCAGCCTTCTGTGTCTGTGGCCTCCCAGTCCTAGAAGAGGAGAGAACTGCATCTTCCTGGGAGAACTCAGACGGCTCAGCCTCCTAAAGGGCCGGACCATGTGGCGAATAGTTGCACCAGCTATTTTCCCTTCCACATGACTGCGTGGAAGGGTCATTCAACCTAAAGAGTACCCCATTTCCTGCAAGCTAAAGCCCACACTCTCCAGCACACAGGACCAGGCCCTTCACAGCATCAGGCCCCTGCCTGCCTCACCAGCCTCCTCTGCCACCACCACTCGGCACACACCCTCTCAGTGACCCTCCCACAGAGCTGCTCGTCATCCCCCAGACACTTGTGCCAGCCTTTGCACCCGCTCGCCCTTCTTCCCGCTTGACTACCTCATTCTCTACAGCAGGTTAAAGTGTCGTCGGTGAAGGCTTCCCTGCCTCGGCAGGGCTCTCCCCCGCTTCTGGCCTCTGAGAGCGCCTGTGCGGGCGTCAGTCTGCGGCACCTGGCGGACTGCGCGGTCACAAACAGCATGTTGCCTCCCCGCCCTGGGCCTCTGGAGGCCAGGACTGTGCCTCGCTCACCTGTATGTCCTCAGGCTCTGACAGGGCCCGGCCTGAAGCCGCTGGCAGTGAAGTCTGACTGCGTCAAGGAACGAAGTTCTCTTCCCAGCAGTGTCCGTCGCTGTCGTCCTTTAGCCTCCCTGTGTAATTACTAGGGTAAAAGAGCTTCCGAATTTCAGTGACGTCTCTAAATCATCTCTCCAAACGTTTGGCCAGCAGTCTCTATGCCAGTTCAACAGCTATAAATAATAACTTCAAATCTGAAAGGCAGCATGCCATCCTCTATGGTTTAAACATTAAACTCTAATCTTTAATGGAAAATGCTTCTGTGGGCCAAGTGAATTTTCCCAAAAAAGACTTTTTTCTCCTCACACAAAACCATTTTGAACATGTTAAGTAGAATAACCCTCCACTGTTGGTTATGAAGATGTTTAGGCCCATCTAACCAGATCCCTTCAGGAAGTCAGGGAGGATATAGTGACAGATGAAAGGCAATGAAACGTTGAACCTCCTCCTGTAAGGATAATATGTTTATTACAAAACACGATATTCACAGCAGCATTGGGAAATGTCGTGATGACTGTTCAATAAAGCAGCATGCTGTTCCCCACTCCCTTTTTTTGACTTTGCGTGGCCTCAGTTAGAGTTTACTTTACCACTGAATATTTAATATAAACGTGCTTATCGTCACTTCTGCCGCGTGGTGTGTGCACCGGGTGCAGTTCGTGTCACTGCTCCTTACCCCTCCCTGTGGGACCGTGCGTCTGCCGCTCTGCACCACACACAGCCCTGCCGGGGCACGCTAGTGTGCAGCCCCTCCTCTCACGGGCAGTCTGGAATCCGAGGCCATGTTCTCAAAGCTCTGAATCAACCTGTGGCTGCAGTATCAGGTTGTATTTCTTGGAAAGATTGCTGGGCAGAAAATGGGATGAGCCGTCAAGGATTCTGACCGCCTCTCTCCATCTCCAAGGCCCTCCTCCTTTCTCCTCCGGGCTTGTACGGTAGTGTCTAAACAGGTTGCCCTGCCTCCAGCAGCTCCCTATCGTTGCCATCCCGCAGTTTCCCATCAGTTTTGTTATAAATCACAGACCTAAGCATTATTCAGAAGTCCTTTGAAGACTACCGTGTTCGTATTGGCCCAAACTCTTTTCTTCATGCAGCGTGACGCAGAAGGCCTTTCGCAGCCTGGACTCAGCCCAGTCTTCTCCTCACCCTCAGTTCTGTTCCTTTCCACTCGAAAGAAGGTCTCTCTCAAAAGCCTGCCTTACAGAGCCTGACTATTCCTCAGATACACCAAGCCCTGTCTCCTCTGCCTCTTACCGTTTTATTTTCTCTTCCTGAGGTATCCTTCTTTCCCAGTGATGCTATGTGTATCTTTTAAGATTCCAGCTAAATAATTAGCTCTCCTGTGAAGATAGGGTCATGTTCTTAGACTGGAAGCGTAGCACATATGCCTTTGTTAGTCTCTCTTGAGCTTACACATGTTTGCTCATTTGGAGACCCCCCCCCCGCCCCCCACCAGAGGCTTGTGTAGGACATTTGAGGTTCTATGGTTGCAAGGCAGTCATTCAAACAGTATACCATGAACTAGAAATGACAGTGTCACTTGAAAAAAACTAGAGGAAAATGGCTTTGGAGTTGAAAACCATTCCTCTCCATACAGATTTTACAAGCATTCCTACCTAGGGGATGTTTTTAACAAATGATGCTTAATTTTTACATCAAATCAAAAAATGTTCTGTTTGATGCTGGCAAGAGAAGAGTGAGAGTTTCCCAAATAGTGCTGAGTGGTGATCCCTGCAGCCTCCCAGTGCCCCAGGTTTTCTGGTTTTATTTTAATGCAGCAAGCTGCTTTATGAGATCTGCAGCTACTTGAAATATGATTTACTACCAGTAAAAAGTTTCAAATGGATAATGAAGATTCAAGAATGAGACTCACAGTGTAGTGTAGTCAATTTTGTTGCTCTTGCTCTCCAGTACATCTCTGCCATTGAACTGAATTATTTATTGTAATTTATTTCAACCATGGAAAATAAAACGGTTTTCATTGTGATGTGCACTGTAACATTCAGAATAGACACATCGCAGGCAGTACTCTCAATTAATTCATCCTGAAGTTTGACTCCAACTTTATCTTCTTTCTTATAAGCTAGGAGACTGGCAGGTAATTCTTTCCCCAATAAACTATGATTAAAACGAATGTTTTGAGAACCAAGGGTGATGTTGGTAACGGAGAAAATGGAAACAACAGCAAAACTAGGTTGTGTGCGTCCTTAGATTTTACTGTGGATGGAAGGGGTTTTTAAATATTCTAGGCAATTTATCACTTGGAGAAAATGCATCCCTGAACTTTCTGTAAGGAGGGGGTGTAGGAGGGGGTGCTCTGCATTTGGATTCAGAACCATGCACTGCTAATGTGACCAGAGCCAGCGGAGCTAACCAGTCCTGCAGTGCCTTTATTAGTAAGAAGTTTTTTTGCCTTTTTAAAAAAAAAAAAAAAGGCAAGCCTGCATTGTACAAAGGCCAAGAGGCAGAATTCCCAAATGATTTTTCAGAGGAGAGTGGGTCACCTATGTAATTGATTGCAATCTTGTTTCTTTGAAAAAGAGGCTCAGCTCATACATTTCATTTGATTTTCTTTTTTTTTTTTTTTTTTTTCATTTAAAGTGCTCAACAGTTGTTTTTATTATGAGGCTGCAAAGACCCTAAGAGAACTTAGGAACGTGCTTAATGTGTACACATACTAAAAGATTTAAAATAACTTGGGTGGTTGGGCTTCGTTAATCCAGGCAGAAGAACATTTGCTTGTTTGTCCATTACTTTCATTTTTCATAACGTTCCACTAATGTCACGTTGGTAGACAGCAAATGAAGAAACAATTGATTCCTTTTCCCTAAAGATGACTAGTATCTAATTTGAGGAGGATTGCATTTCAATATTTGCTGTGCACATGGCCTCAAGAACAGTACTCGGTAATGACAGCAACTCCCTTACTTCCACAAGCCCTGAAAACCTGGAAGCGTTTCCTCCTTCAGAACATTCAGATTCTTCCAGATCCTGGATCTTCAGCCAGGGCATGGGGCTGTGGGAGAGGGGCAGAAGGCTTCTCTGCTTTTTCAGGTTGTCGTGCACTGTCGTTTTTGTTCTGTGGTTATTGCTGTTGCTATGGCCAGCCTTCCTCCTCCTCTCCCACCTGGCCTTCCTGCAGGCCACTTACAGGTGCCAGAGGATTCCTGAGAGTCAGGAGCTTCCCTCCAGTGTTCGCTGCATTTTTCAGTTGTTTCTCAAAGTGTCAGCAACTCATTACTTCAAAATCAAAGGCAACCTAGCTTGGCCTGCAGTACACATAATTTTATATCCTACCCCCCTCTTCTTATTATTGCCCCCCACCCAGCAGATTAAGGCACCCTGTTGTACAGACACAGCCTCCTGGGCACAGCCATGCTCAGCCTGGCCTTGTCGTCCTCTCTCTGGCCCTGCCTCGTCTAAGTACAGAGATGCTTCATCTTGCTCTCTCATCTTTGCTTTGGTCTGTCCTTCTTTTGTCTTAAGGGCTCCCCTGGTGGCTCAGATGGTAAAGAATCTGCCTGCAATGCGGGAGACTCGAGTTCCATCCCTGGGTAGGGAAGATCCCTTGGGGAAGGGAAGGGCAACCCACTTCAGCATTCTTGCCTGGAAAATCCCCATGGACAGAGAACCTGGAGGCTCCCAGTCCATGGGGGTGCGAAGACTCAGACACGACTGAGCAACTAACACTTTCACTTTCTTTTGTGTAAACCAAAGCTGCCTTCTCAGGCCCTCCCTCCACCACCTTTTGGAGAAGACAAATTACTCTTGTCCCATTCCCATTTCCCTGATCAACAGGCAGCAAAGTTGCAGTGTAACTGAAATGCCATGCAGCCCTGAACCGAGAGGCCAGGAGAGAGGGGAAAGCTGAGGCTCCCTGAATACATTAAGGATGTGAGCCCTGTCGGTCAGAATTCATATCATCACGGCACGTTCAGTGCTGTCTTTCTCAATTGGATGAGGAGCAAGAGAGAGGAGTTGGGATTTGTTTCACCTATTCCTTAGATTTTGTGGAATATTTTTTAGTTTTATCAGTATACCCAAAGAATGTTAACAATGAAAAATGTTCACTCTATAGAGAGTATTTTAAATGGAAGAAAATTAGCTTAATTTTCTAATCCTTTCTCCTATGTTTATTTAAACTGCTATATACCTGGGTGAGAGTGAAACCAATGGTTCAGTGGACCATGTTCCAGAGACAATCTATTAATTATGTCTACTGCTGTTCATCGTGAGAGGCTGAAGTTACGGTAACCAGACTTATAAAAACTCTAGGTGGAAGGCAAGAATGTCTCCTGCCGACTCACCAGGAACCCCTTCCCTGGATTCTAATCGCAGGGACTTCAGTAGCTGCCTGACTCCTGAGCAAGTGGTCGAGTGGCCAAACAGGACACGCCCGTGGGCAGCGCGTCTGGGAGGCCCTCTGAGGCCGGGCGACGGAGCCCTGGCCACTCACTGCCCCACCACTGCCACAGGCCTGGCCCTGCCCACGGGCAGCCCCGGGCTGTCAGGCAGCAGCCTCCGGACTTGGGCAGACCTGTGCACAGGCCCTGGTTCCACGTCACACATGGCAGCTGATAGCTGTGATGCCTGGAGCAAGTCCCTGACTTGCTCAGGACTTCAGCTCCTTAGATTATGAAATGGGGATAATGTCTCCCTCAGGGTTAGCTGGGCGTTGCAGACAGTGTGTACCTGTGCCTCGCAGAGTGCTGAGCACCCAGGGGCTTTCTGCAAACATATCTGTTCCTGTCAGGCAGAGAGAAACTCATCAGGCACAGCTTACTGTTAGGTGGAAATGGCTGTCAGTAAAAAAGATAGTGCCTCAGCCTTTAGCCTTGGTGACCTAAAAGGCCCTAGAGATCTCTTCCAGGCAGCCGCTGGCTAGAGAGGCAACAGTGACTTAGAAGCATTCTCGGGCTTTGCACACAAAAGCAGGATCCTTGGAAACGAACAGTGTGTCGATTTAGATGTTTACCAATTCCAGGTTTTAGCCATGGGCTGAGGCCAGAACTTCTCTGTTTTCTGTACAGTTCCCTTTCAGCTCTTTAGCTCTTTATACTTTAGTTGGTATTTCACTCATCCTTTCCCATTCTTTCATTTATTCATCTGTGCATTCATTCTGTCACCCAGTAGCTATTTCCTGAGCTTCTGGTAGGTGCCAGATGCCACACAAAGCAGGAGGGATACAGAGAAATGTCCCCCATGGCCCCAGAATGGTAGAAGGTTGCAGGCCAATCTCCCTAACACCCCATTGCAGTCATCACCCAGTGCCCACTCGAGCCACACCTCTCAGCCATCCTTCTCCTCCCAGCTTCCAGACCCATTGAACCTCCAATGTCCTTAGAAAGAGTAATCCAGCACAAGCCACATCTATGCTGACGTCTACATCAGCATCTGCAGTGAGAGCCTTTTGGGGGGAAGAGTGGGCCTGCACGTTTGAACAGGCAAGAGGCCACTGTGCGGTGCGCTTGTGCTTTACTTCCCATTCTAGGGCAGAAACGTAGGATAAGAGCTGAGGAGTGAACAGAGGTCCATGTAACACAACACTGCTTTGTTTTATTTTTCCAGATCAGATATTCGTCAAGTAGCTTCATGTTTTATTTAGAAGGTTACAAGTTTTCAGAAACACTGTCACTCAAAATCCATACTAATACATGTGCCAGACCAAACAGAACTGATTTTTGCACTGTTTTCTATTTTAGCTTTTTTTTTTGGCTGCCGGAGGTAGAGGATATTGTTTTTACTTTTATTGCAACTCCCAGTGAGGTCAGATAATTGTGAGGAGAATATAATCTGGGTTATCTGTCCATAATCAAGACATGAAATTCGGTGCTTCCTTGAGCCATGAGATTCCACTGGGTCAGGCCAGGTGGGGCAAGCATGGTGGGAGCAAAGGAGCACCAGTGATGGCTGAGAACCTATGAAAGAAGTCAGTCTTCACTGTGGCCCTGCAAAGTAGTGGTTATAATCCCTCATTTTATATGTAAAGAAATAAAGCCTCAGAAAAGACAACCAACTTGCCCAGCATCCCAGGTTACGTAAGTGGCAGGGCCAGATTTGGCCTTAGTTCTGACTGGCTCCAGAGTCTGTCCCTACCAACCCAATGTTGGTTTTGCTTCATTGATAGAAATGTTCTACAAACTTGGCTCAAGCCTCTTGGGAAGGAAAAAGGGGAACAAGGAAGCAGCACCTGAGACAGTGCGTTGTCTGCTTTTCCCAAGTGGTCCATTCCCTGGTCGGGCAGACTAGCTGCTTAGGATAATACAGTGGATAATGTGTATGCTTTTTGGACACAGGCTCTGGAAAAGTAGCCTGGGTTGGCCAGTTTGAGATGGCCATTCCAGCCATGCCTGTAGGCGGTGAGCAGAGGCTGGCAGAGTGGAGGTCCCGCTCCCGCAGCCTTCCAGGTACTCAGCGCTGACGGCGCTTTGTGACTCAGCGCAGGCTGGAGTGGGCTGCGGCAGAGCAGGCAGGAGCTCCTTCCTTTCAGTCCTGACTTGCCCCATCCATAACCACCGGGGACTCCACAGTGCCTGGGGCAGGCACTTAAGCATCTCACGCAGGACTCCTCCGTATGGGGGTGGGGGACCTTTCTCCAAAGGTGTTTGCTACACTGACTGAACTGGTTCCCCATATCCTATCAGATTATTAGAAAAAAGGACTGTGGAGATGAGTTGCCATGTCAATACCCTTTGAGTGGATTTGCTCACTAATTGCCATTTTTCCAGAAGAGTAAAAAAGAAAAAAAAAAAGTCATCTGTTTTAGCCAACTTTATTTTTAGAAAAGTATTTTATTCAAACATCCCCCTACTTATTACAGACATAAATACATGCATTCAGACAAATGAATCCACGGGAGAACCGTATAAAGTAATTGGCACATCACTTCAGCATGCTTTGTCAGTTACTGGAGGACTTTGGTGCCTCTAACTTTAATCTTTTCCATTAAAATATCTATTCCGCCTTCAGATTGTGAAACCCGTAATATTTTAGTCTGTCTCCGCAGATCTGTTAGTTTTGCTTGTCAATTTAATTTGTGGCTCTATGACTTTGGGTGGCTTGTTAGATTGTATACAGAAACACGTGATCTGCAAATGATGTTCAACATGCCAGCGTAAGACGCAGCCTCTCCCCAGAGACACTGGACATACAACAAATGTGTACTGGCAGCTTTCATTTGCAATCGGCCTGTTAGGATGATGATGATGATGTGTGGAACAGCAACTGTTTAGAGCTCATCAGTGTTGTTTTTATATATATACCTTAAATGGGCTTCCCTGGTGGCTCAGACGGTAAAGAATCCTCCTGTAATGCGGGAGACTTGGGTTTGATCCCTGGGTTGAGAAGATTCCCTGGAGGAGGGCATGGCAACCCACTCCAGTATTCTTGCCTGAAGAATCCCCATAGACATAGGAGCCTGGCAGGCTACAGTCCATGGAGTCACAAGAGTCGGACATGACTGAGCGACTGAGCACACGCGCACGCACACACACACACACCTTAAATGTTTATAACACTTTTCACTCTTTGCAGCACTTTTTATATCTACTGTCTCATTTGATTCTCATTTGATTCCCTGAGCTTCCTTATACTGGATTATCATTTCCCTCTTTATGGGTAATGAAACTAAGACACAGAGAGAGAGGTTCCGTGCCTTGCCCGAGATCACAGGGTAAACTGGGTTGCAAAAAGGCCGGAGGACAAAGCCAGATGTCACCACAGCCTAGTCAGGGGCGGTATGTGTAGTAGACTCTGCCACATAATTGCTGTTTCCCCTGCCTTCCTTCAGGGAAAGGAGCTCTGAAGCAGGGAAACAGGAAGGACTGCAGACGAGGGGTATAGTGTCCAAGCAGCAGGACCTGTAGCATCCGCTTCACATGGGCAACCACAGCTCCCTTCGTCGCTCTCTGCCAGGACTGTTGCAGCTGCCTCGTCTCTGGCCTCCCTCCTGTACTGTCCCCTGCACAGTCCACGTGTCCCAGAGGGAGCTTACCTAAGCATAGGTCTGAGCATGTCTCTCCAGGTGCAAACAGCCAGATTCTCCATCGAGGTCTCCCACCCTGCACTGGGGTTGTGTCCCAGAGGGAGCTTTCTTAAGCACAGAGCTGAGCATGTCTCTCCAGGTGCGAACGGCCAGTCTCCATCGAGGTCTCCCACCCCATGCTGGGGTCTTGCTTCTGGCCCACCTCTCTTCTCTCTACACACTGCATTCCTTACCATTGCAAAACCCTCTGTGTTCTTGCCCGTCTCCCTTTTTGCTGCTGTCTCTGCCTAGAACACATTTATGACGAACTCCATAACTGTGGCCTTCTCTGTGGAGTCTTCCCTGATTCTCAAGGACCCAGAAGTATCCGTCTTCCCGCTGCTTACCCACAGCATCTTTGCCCAGCCCTGGTTCCTGTTACCTCTGCTAAGTAGTCTGTCCCAGGAAGCTTTTAGCTCCTCAAGAACAAAGGTTGTGGTAGATGTCTGTGTTCTCTTACCTCCTCCCAGGCATCTTGCAGACTTGGAATTTAAGAAAATGGATGAGTATGACATACAGGAGTAGGACTTTCTTGGTGGTTCAGTGGTTAAGACTTCACCTTCCAATACAGAGGGTGTAGGTTCAATCCCTGGTCAGGGAGCTAACTCCCTCATGCCTCGTGGCCTAAAAACCAAAACAGGAAACAAACAATATTGTAACAAATTCAATAAAGATTTTTAAAAATTAAGCAATGTAGGAGTGAAGTGAGTAAATGAATAAGTTTAGTGTATGAGGAACGAATGAAAAGATTTTTAACAGCCTGAGCCAGCAGGAACCGTGACTTCCAGTGTGACATGGGCGGGGTTCCCTTTCTCCGCCTGCCTGAGGGGGCCATAGAGAGATGTGGCCCCTCTATAACTTGACCGTGTCTTTGGTGAAATGAGAGCCTCAACCGTGAGCTGAGCTTTTTGCCTGGTGACCCAGTAGAGAGGAAAACACATCTGGGTTGAGAGGTAGGAACTGATCCCCTTGGGGCCTGTGGCCTCTGACTTGTCCCACCCAGAAGGCTCTCACCACACGTTTCAGTAGGGCAGCTGTTCCTCAGGGAGCTGAGAGTGGCCAGGAGTTCCCATAGGCAGCAGTATAGGCTTCCAGAGTCAAAGCTGTCTGTCCAGCAAGTGCCCTCACGGCTGGTGGCCGGATGTGGTGGGCGGCAGGTGAGCACATAGCGGGCCTGGGGTTGGGGCAGCCTCAAGCCGGGCGCCAGTATCATCCCATGACTCTGTCTTCTAGATGATGTCCGTCCTCATGAACACCATTGTCTTTGAAGACTGTCGGAACCAGTGGTCAGTATCCAGGCCTCTCCTGGGGCTCGTCCTGCTCAATGAGAAGGTGAGTGTGGCTGCAGGGAGGTTGCCCGGAGGCAACCACAGGAGGAGGGCACAGCCAGACACCAGGCCAAGCTGTGAGAGAGACGGGGGCCAGCCGCGCATGAGCAGGCACCTTGAGCGCCCGGGACAAGGCCGTATCCCCCGGAAGGCCCTTCCCCAGGGGCCTCAGACTTCCTTCAGCTACATGGGCGCCTCGAGCTAGCTTTTCTGGGACCAGAGCTCCCACACTGGACAGGTGGCTGGCTCGGCAGTGCTTCCAGCGCACCCTCACTCCCCTCCCTGCTCCAGGAGGCGCTGGGCAGCAATCCCTTTTGCCCTTTCCTGGGCCTCCTGGCTGATGTGGGATGCCCACTGTCCTCAGTGGCAGCAGTTCCCCGAATACAGAGGCAGCGCCCTTTATCCAGGACACGCGCCTCCAGCCCTCAAGTGCACGCACCACTCTGGGCTGCCTCCCAGGTTCCCCAGCTTCCCCTGAACCCACCCCTGTCTCCCCAGCAGTCAGTAGGAACAGTGCATTACTGCTCAGGAGAATGAATTGTCTATACAATAAGAGAGTACTGGGGGAAAGACAGTGAGATTAGAGACAGCCGCATACATTAAAATTCAAACTGAAATCCCAGCCTTGGAAGGAAACTAATAGAAGAAGAAAATATATCAAAAAGAGAAGAGCTGTCTCATCATTCACCTGTGCTGAAGTATCCAATTTTAGCCACATTCAATAGCACTGCCATTCATCTTCCCTCGGTGTTATTGTGATTTAAATCCAAGCTCTATAAAAGAGAGCAGTTCTTTTAAAATGATTGAGAGGGAATAAGGGCAAATTCAGTGTTTAGAAAAAGCTTATGACATCACAATATTATACTTTACTGATGGAGGCAATATTTCATGGTTTGGGATGAAAAACTAATAATTTTCTATTTGGTGTGAGTCACTGCATCATTATAAAAGGGAAAAATAAGTAGTTTTGTGCATTCCCAATCTTGTTCAGGAAGACATTGTGGTTTAAGTATAATGCCTCTGATATATAGTATTTAAGTATTAGTCTGACTACATATTAATTATGTGTGTTTTTGATGTGAGCTGTTTTAATGTATGATGAAAATTAAATATCATGCTGTTTGGGCCTGGAAGGATAAACACATGACTAGCAAAATGTCGTCTTTGTGCTGAAATTAGGCTGTTTCCGATGATTAGGGGCTGCTGTTAGCATAAGTGTGTGTAAAAGCCCACAGTCATCAGCGGAGAGAAAAGGGCTGTGTGGTTCTTGTGACCAGGCATGACAGGGGTTTTTCTTGGTGGCAGACAGCTCTCCCAGAACTAAGCGAGCGCTGGAGGTGCCCTTCCTCAGCCGAACAGACCCGCCCTGACCCAGGAGTGCAGGGGCTTGGGTGCACAGAGCCTGGGGCGGTTTGAGAGGCAGCTCTTTAACTAAAGCCACAGGGCAGAGAAGCAGGAGGCGGCCCGGGGCTGGCCTCAGCTGCCCAGGTGCTCCCTGGCTCAGTTCTTCCCTCGCCCTAAGAGGCCGTTCCTCTTCCAGCCTTTCTGAGTGTTGAGGAGAGGGAGGCCTTTATGTGCTTGATCCCCCACCCAGGAGACGAGGACCCCATCAGCCTAAACTGTTCTGTGACAATAAAACAATTACAGCAAGAGATTTTATGCGAGGGGATAATACCGTCTGTACTCAGGAATGTCTCTATTGCTCTGGTTTTCTCTAGAGGCTTAATGTTCACAGTGGACCCAGACCGAAGCCCGTTTGAGAGTTAGGAGCCCTGAGCCCTTCAGAGCTGGTCTGGCCCTGCCCCCACAGCTTTCTTCAGGCCCACTTTGGAGCCAGGCCTCTGACACTTGTTCTGTCTCCCAACAGTATTTCGGGGAACTGAGGGCAGGTCTGATAAACAGCCAGCCTCTCCCCAAGCAGGAGGTCCTTGCCCAGTGCTTCCGGAACCTGATGGAAGGAGTGGAGCAGAACCTGTCTGTCAAGAACAGAGACAGGTGAGTGACGCCCAGTAGTCAGCATCAGAGACGGATGTTCCAGGATTGCACTCAACACAGCTCACGCACGGACGTGGCTTTTCTATTACACCTTGTAATCCTCAGCTCCGTTTAGTTCTATCCAGGATGGGTTTTTGCTTTCTTCCAAGCAGCATGCTAGGCACTGTAAAGGGTGCATGCATGCGTCCGTGCTAAGCTGTTTCAGTCGTGTCCAACTCTTTGCCACCCCCTGGACTGTAGCCCGCTCCTCTGTCCATGGGGTTCTCCAGGCAAGAATACTGGAGTGGGTTGCCATGCCCTCCTCCAGGGAATCCTCCCGACCCAGGGATTGAACCACATCTCCTGTGTCTCCTGCATTGCAGGCAGATTCTTCACCACTGAGCCATTGGGGAGTAAAGTGCAACTTTTGCCCTTAAGCATTTTATAATCCCACAGAAAAAATAACTTATTGAAAGGTTAAAAGAAAGAGTCATAACTGCTATGAAGGACAAAGAAAGGCTTCCTGACATTTGAACAAACATGGACTTGGACGTCAGACAGATTCCAATTTAAATTTTATTCCTTTATAAGCTGTGTGGCAGTGAGTAAGGCAGTCAACTTCTCTGATCCTCAGTTTTCTCACCAGTAAAAGAAAGATGGTGATAATTCATTGTGACATTTAAATGACAGAATATAGTCAACATGGTACCTAGGACATAGAATAAACAGTAAGTAAATAAGTAGTTCCTTCCTCTGTCTGACCTTTAAATGTGGTTGGTTTTGCAAGAACAGAGACAGGTAAGTTGCCAGTGAGATCCTGATGAGGAACACAAATTTGTCCCCTATGCTTGAATTCATTCATTCATTCATTTAGTTTACAAACTTTTGTTGAGAATCTTCTATGTGCCAGGCATCGAGGATACCAGTGGGGAACTAACTGCTCCAGGTTTTTTTGCCCTCATGGAGCTTCTAGTGGCAGAGACAGACATAATGAATGATGGAGAGAGAAAAATGTTTTCAGGGAAAAAAAGAAACAACTACTTGCCCCATCCTTTTATAAAACGCAGTAGCATTCAAATGGTATGCCATTGAAATGCAAATTATTAATTGCCCCATAGCCACAGGCCAAAACCTGGGCTTTGATAATACAAGGCCAAGTCAGATGGACTCTGTGGACATGTGCCCTTCACTGTTTGTTCTGGCACCAAGATCCTCTGGCAGGCAAATAGGGGCAGCCTCCAGACTAGGAGGAGAAGAGACTTAGTGAAGGAAGGGGCGGTGCCTTGCTAGGTGCCCCAAGGGGGAAACTGCTTCCCCCGAGGCTTGGGCGTTTGAGTACCGTCTCCTGAGTGGCCTGTGAGTCCCTTGCTCACTGAGTACTAGCCAGCAAGGACGGGCTGTTCTCCACATGCAGGCAGGATGCTGGGCGCTTACGGGCACTGTCTCTCTTAACTCAGTAAATTCTTACTTCTCACCGTCCCATAAGGTAGCTATCACGTGGGGTACCAAGACCGAGGTTAAGTGTTCGTCTGAGATCACCCAGGTAAGAAGTAGCAGAGTCAGGATCTGAACCCAGGCAGTCTTACCCAGTGCCCCCTCTTTTGGCAGCACTGAGTTTGGTTTTCTCATCTGCAAATGACAATACTAACCACCTGCTCTGCAGAAGTCTTGTGATGATGAAATGAATTTATATGTAAACACAACATAAGCTTTGGTTCTTTTCTTTATATTCATTACTATCTATGCGTAATTCAACTTTTAAAAATAATTCTTAAATGGTGTAACCACAAAACACACCCCTCAGAATGATTAGTGCCTCTGCTGATAACCCTTATCTTCTGGGAGCGGAAGGGAGGAGCTATAAGTGGCCATGAAATGGGAGGAGAGAGCTCAGCCAGGACCCCTCTAGGGTCCTGAACTCCGCCACCAGAGGTTCACGCAGCTTCAGCTTTGCCACTGCCCTCAAGCCATTCTTCCTTTTCCCACAGGTTCACCCAGAACCTCTCCGTCTTCAGAAGAGACATGGCCGAGGCCCTGCGTAGTGATGGCAGCCCCGAGCCGCTGGACATGATGAGCTGACTGGACTTCCGCCCGTGTGCCGAGAGGCCTTCATCCAGAGACGCGTGGGTCTAGGACCCCGGGACAGTGATGTTGGCTAGCCCAGGAGAATCTATTTTTCAAAACAACAAACAACAACCAAAACCCTACCTTTTTATAAGTCTGGCCTAATTATAAGAATTTATAATAGTGCACAATGTAAATTCAGTCTTTTCACTGAAAAAAGCAAAAGATGTGTTTTCAGTCTTTCTATATAGTATCCTTATCTTTGTTCTTATAATGCTCTGAAAGGGTGTAGAAATAATATTTAACCAAAGAACATAATAAACCAGGTTGGAGGCCCCGTGTTCACTGGTTAATGGCTCTGCGATCAAGGTGGTGAATTTGTGGGAGACGCAGCTTCCAGTGTGGATCCCGGATTGAGACAAATGCCACTTGAGCCTGTTAAATTAGTAGCTTGTTGTTAGTCTTGTCTGGAAAAACAGTGTTGGAGCTCTGAGCTGTGGGCATTTCACACGAGCCTGGGAGCTCTGTAAAGCATCCCACAGGACTGCACACAGACCTCTCTGCCTTAGCAGCGTCTGATAAAGTTGAGAGACAGTAACACAATTAAATGACTTACAAACAACGTTTGCTTTTCACTGGCATAAATCTGAAGTGGTTTAGTCTAGAAGAATTAAGCTGTGCAATTACTGCCTGCAGAGCTATTCCTTCAGAAGGAGTAGGTAGCCCCAGCAAGCAGCTCCGGGCACTGCTAGCAACCCATCCTTCTGCCTCCGTTTAATTTTTAAGAGAAGCAGAGGCATCCAGTACGTTAAAATGTAGATTCAAAGCCACTTGCCTTCTTAAGCCACCCAGAACGGTTCTAGATGCTAAACTATAGATTTTCAGAGGATGAGGGTCAGCAGGTTTTCATCTTGCCACAAAAACTCTTTACTGTAGGGACTGCAACTCAACGCAAACCCAGGACAAGAAGGCCTTCCCAATTAGTGACGGGTGGTGACTAGGCTGTTGATGTGAGGTTGTCACTGTCAGACAGCTTTGGAATCACTGCTCTGTCCTCATGGTTCAGGCTTGTAATAAATATTGTTCCCTTTATTTCTGATAAGACATGAAAGGTTGGCCTTACTGTTGAAGAAGTAAGTCCACAGGCTCCTTTTATAATCTCATTTCTCAGACTACTTATTTCTTGAAATTTTTCTTGATAGTTGAGTTTTATAACAGGCTTGTCACATAAAAGCACAGTCACCCAAGTTTGTCTAAAGATTTGTCTTCCATATGTGAACTCAGGAAGTCAGGGAAAAGTGTGTTCTAAGTAGGGTTATTTCTGGTATCTAATGGAGAAGTAAGCCTCAGCCTTACACTATGTTTCATTATCAGTAGGATAAATAATTTTCCATGAGAAGGCAAATTCTGAATTTCATAAAACTTCAACTTTTTAGAGAAATCTGATTTGAGAATTTTCTCTTTCTTGGGGGCTAATTACTACATACTACCCATCCCAAAAAAATCCTTCATAGAAAGCCTATCCCATTCTGGCACTTTTTTTTTTTTTAAAGGTTCAAGACCTGGGAGTTCCCTGGTGGCCTAGTTGTTAGGATTCTGGGCTCCCACTGCCATGGCCCAGGTTCAATCCCTGGTCAGGGAGCTGTGATCCCACAAGCTGTGGGGTGTGGCCTAAATAAATAAATAAATAATAAAATGTTCCAAGACCTAAAAGCACCATGTTATTTGCATTGAAACGCTCACAAGAGAATCACTGTGTGTGCTTGCTTTTCTTGACCACGCCCCCCGGAGGCCGCCTGGTGGCTTCTCAGCAGCCTGAGGCTGGGTCGCGCTGGCTGTGCAGAGCACCTGTGCCGGGCAGGCACACTCAGCTAGGGGACCGCGCCCTCAGCCCTCACCTCAGCCCCCGTGTCACATGAGGAAACAGGCTCAGAGGGGGTACCAGCGTACACACGCAATATTTGATCCCAGGTCTGTGTCACCCCACAGGCATTCTTGAGGTCTCTTCCAAGACCAATATTTGAGAATGGTAAGTTGAAACCAGTTAATGTTTACATCAATTTCCATGTGTTTTTCAGAACTCTATTGCTAGATAACAAATTACCCCAAAACATAGTGGCTTCTCCAGTGGCTCAAATGGTAAAGAAACTGCCTGCAATGCAGAAGACCCAGGTTCGATCCCTGGGTAGGGAAGAGCCCCTGGAGAAGGGAATGGCAACCCACTCCAGTATTCCTGCCTGGAGAGTTCCATGGAAAGAGGAGCCTGGCGGACGACAGTCCAGACGGTGGAAAAGAGTCAGACGCAGCTGGGCGGCCAAAGCTTCCACAGTGGCTTAAACAGCACTGCTTATCTCACAGTTCCCGCGGATGCTCTGCCTCTGGGTCTCCAGGCTGTGTTGGGTTTCATAGGCCCGGTTCACCATGAGGCTCGCTGGGAAAGACCTGCTTCCACACGCCCTCGTAGCTGTGGGCGGGAGTCTGCCCCCCATGGGTTGGTGGACTGAGCCTCAGCTCCTAGCCAAATGGCCTCTCCATAGCGTGGCTCGTAGCGCGGCATCTTGCTTCACCAGAGCAAGGAAGAGCACAGCACCCTGGAAGCCACAGCCCCTTACAACCTCACCACAGAGGGGCACCAGTGACTTCTGTGTTCTCTTCACTGAAGTCCAGTCACCAGGACCAGACCCCGCCCAGGGGGAGGAGCTACACACAGGCAGGGATCTTCCAGCCTTGACTCTTACCTGGCCTTCACTGTAAAGGTCGAGCTTGGCTAAAGGCTTCTCCCCAGAAATCTGGAACAGAATCCCGATCTTCTTAGGAAGGCTAAGTTCCATTCTGTGCCCTTTCTGAGGGAGGAAAGGAGAGTGGGGAAGCTGGGATGTTTCCAGATATTTCCACACACACTCCCCCAGGAACTAAACCCACCCTCCCTTCCCCCAAGCCTTGCCAGAATCGGCCTTGGTCAGGGATCATAGGGAGGACTCTTGAGGACACTTGGAACTCCATGTGGGAGTTCTCCAGGATCATCCCATCCCAAGGATGAAGCCAGCACTCAAGGGCACACCCCATCTTGCAGAGCCCACAAAAAAGAGAACTATTATAGTCGGCTATGTTACCTGCTCTAATCAGGTCACAGGTGTACCTAACTCACACTCAGCAACAGGAAAAAAAAAACAAATGACTCCAGCAAGTCCTCAGGGTCTACCATCGAACCAGCCTCATCCAGAGTGAGGAGGCGAGGAAGACGGGGGCCACTGCGGCACACCTCACCTTCTGATGAGCTCCTAGGGGGCTAATATGTCTTGTGCGTGCAGTGTGGGGCGCTAGATCAAGCCAGCAGCTTCGCTGATAGCCAAGCAGGAAACAGTTTGAAGCTATCGTGACTGCAAGGCTTTCGCTTTCTGCACTGCCTTGAGAACCTGCTCCCTGAGAGCTGTGTTCTAGGTGTTCCTGTCTTTTCCGTGCTTCCCCATCAGGCTTCTCTAGAACAGGGGATGCGGGTGCTGCGCTGTCTGGTGATGGGAGCAGCCAGAAAAGCCCTCTTGGCCGCTCCTCAGGCTCCATTCCACTGGTCCTGCAACCTAGACGTGCCTTTGCGTTATGGTGCTGGGAGCCCCTTTCAACACGTGCAGCTGAGCTGGCATAGCTGCAAGCTGCGCTCAGGGGCTGAGTGAACTGGAGAGCTGAGTGTGAGGACAAAGAGCGGGTGGTGCGGTGAGAGAAACTAGGCAAAGCGAAAGATGGAGCAGTCCAGCAGTGTGGAGGCAGCAGCGTTTGAGAGAGCCCGGCACCTCATGGTGAGGAGGGAAAGAGCGCCCGAAGAGCAGAGAAAGGCAGAGTAGAGAGGGAGAGAGTAAAGATCTCAAGATGCACGTTAAATAACGGGAACCACTATCACGTAATGAGCAGCCACTAAGCATTGCAAATCAAGATCTCATTTAAAGGTAATGCCTGCCGGTAAGAAAGTCAAGTAGGCATTATCCCCATTTTAGAGATGACAAAACTGGGACTGAAAGACTAACCTGAGCCACATAGCTAAAAAGTGGGCGAGCCAGGATCAAAGTCAGGTCAGCCTGACTCCAAAGCTTACGCTTCTTTTCCACTAATGTCTTAAGCCAGATACTTCACCACCAGGCTTTGGAGACAGTTGGGTGGGGAGGTGAATATTGAGCCCCTGGACCCCAGATGGGGCTGGTCACTCCCCAGGAAAGCCCAGTCCAATCCCTGGGCCTCCTATGTGCTGTGTCTATGGATTCTGCCACCAACTCACCCTCCTCCCTCCTTTATAAAATCATTCTTGAGACTTTTTAATGTTTTATTGAGGTGTAAGTTTACGATGACAGCAAACCTCTCAAACTGCAGCAAGAGTAACCTGCCTCCTTGGCATATTAAAAAATAATGTGAGTGTCGGTTTTTACGTCCCATAGTTTGGATTGCTGATAAGAGCGCTTCCTTGACAAGATTCTCTTTGAGGTTTACAGAAAGCGTAATAAAATATGTAAGTTACATTTCCACAAACAAAAGCTATAACATAAGTTATTTATAAGTGTGAGATACAAACAGTATCACGATAAATAAACCATAAAGGGTACCTGCAACATCCATCTTAATGTAATTTGCCCAACAAAAGTGTTGAAACGAAGTCAAATTTAGTAGAGAAATCTGTCAGGAAGAAAGGAAAGTTGTAAAACACAAAATGGGAAAAATGGCTGACAGGGGGCAGGGAGGAAACAAGGGCACGAGATCAGGTGTGGAGGCGCCTCTGAAGGCTCCCGCCTCTGCCTGCCCTCACCCCCAGCCGCACACCCCGCCGCGGGCCCGCAGCGGGAAGGACGCTCCCTCCCCTGATCGGCCTTACCCCCTCTCTCCTAACCCCGCGCCTGGGCAGCGCCCTCACACCGCTGCCAGCCTCCCTGCCAGGCTCTCAGTCTGACTCAGCACGAGGCTCCTGGAGCATCCGTTCACTCACTCATTCACCTTCCACAGGTAAAGCAGCGAATGAGGCTGGGGAGCAAGGTGAATAAGATCAGTTCCAAAGACAACTAGGCAATGATGAAAATAAGCACGGGTAAATGATGGCTGGGGGAGGGAGCTGCTCTAAAGGACGGGCAGAGAGGCACTGGGGGCCCTGGGTCCTCAAGGGTGGAAAGGCACCGGGCGTGGGTGGGGCTGGGAGAGAGGGGAGCTGAACTGAGGCCGTGCAAGCTCCTGGACACACTCTGACCCCTTCGTCCTTACCCCTCATCTGACCGTGCAGTGTACTGTTCAGTCTAACACCACAAACTCGTCATGACCCTCCAGTGGGCCCTGGGCCAGCCCTGCAACATGAACTTGAACGCCAACACCGTTCTGCTGTGGAAGCGCTCCCGGGCCAGTGGGGGAGACAGAAGCGAGCCCACCACAGCAGCTCTCACCCTGCTCCTGGGCGCCTTTCCCAGACTGCCCCCTCCTTTCCTATGGCTTAGAGTCATGACTACCTGCTCCCAGAGGAAACAAGCGGTATACAGTAAAGGGAGAAGCATGGGCTTTGTAGTCAAGAGCCTCCTCCTGGGTTCAAACCCCAGCTCCAGCCCTTCCCCCCCACATGCCCCTGGGCACGGGATGGCATAGCCCAAGCCAAATGTTTTAGAAGCCCCAAGACACGGAAGCAAGGGGGTGTTCAGTGGCTCCTGAGCAGCACCAGGCGGCTTTTGCCTTCCTCCTGCTGGCAGAGGTCTTTCAGGCCTTCTGAGGAAGGTTCTTCCCCTAGTCCTCCCCACTGGTGGCGGGGTTCGAGGCGGGGGTGGGGGGGAGAGT
>SJYQ01096348.1:0-33567 GCA_006410935.1 Redunca redunca | reverse complement strand
CCCCGTGACGCCGTGTTGTTTGCTCTCTCTAAGCGCTTTGTCCCAGTCAGATCTTGTCTAGCCAGAGACCAATCTGCTAGAAGTCTCTTCAAGTTAGGGGGTCTGAAACCACTTGTGTGGGGCCGGGCGGCGACTCTCTCCGAGCCGCGCTCAACCAAGGCAGTGTGGGCGCCCTCGGCGGGCGGCGGGGATCGCTGAGCCGCGGCTGGGCGTTCAGAGCCTGACGCCCTCCTCCCGCTGTGCAAAGCCTGGAGGCCGCCGCCCTGTCCGGTGGCTGCGCCGGATGAGAGCCGAGAGCGCCGGGTTAAGGAACACACTCTCAGTCCCCACCCCTGGAGGGCTGTGAGGCAGCGCTGGGGCGTGGAGATTTCCGGATCAGGCGGGCTTCTCTGAAGCTGAATTTAGGAGCAAGAGAATCTGCTGTAGCCTGGGCTCCTCTCTCTGGACCACCTCCCATTAGGCCCCTCCTCGGCCCTAGGAAACGGCCGAGGCTCTGGAGGCAGCCAGGTGAGTGTGGACGCTCAGCAGGCCGAGTCTCCAGACGAAGTTGAGAACAAGAAGCAGCCGGCCTCTGGGCAAGAGCTGAACATTTCGCCTCCTCGCCCTTCCGCGCGGCCTTCCCTAATCTCGTTTGGAGATTCTCTGAAGCCGCGCCCATTTTACAGATGCAGGACTATGAGGCAAGAGGCGGACTGGTCTCGTGAGCTCTCCCTGAGCGCTGGTTTCTGGGCTCCGCCGGTGGAGGTTGGGCGCCCGGCTACCCTGAGAGGGGCGAGGCGCCCCGCCCAGGGCCTCGCAGTTAGGCCGAAGCTCAGCTCTTTCTGGGAGGCTCCGCGGCCAGGGAGTCCGGGGTTGGGCGATGCAGGGGGCACCCAGGAGGATCGGAGCCGGAGAGAGAGACAAACTTCGGGGCGGGGGAGAGAGGGGACTGGCCGCTCTCTTGAATGACTCCACTTTAGCAGTTCCCAGTACAAACCGGCCGCGGAACGCGAGCTTTGCACGCAGCGTGCGGTTTATGATGACTCGCGCCAAGTCTCTGCAAGGTTTGAATACCCCTCCTCATTTTGCAGTTAAAAATTCAGAAATTAATTCTGAATCGCACATCACCAGTGGACCAGCTTTAACACCACCACCCCACCGCCCCAGCAAATCGCTCTAATGCTTGGGAGAAAAGGGGGACTTTGTCTAGGGGAGGCTAGGGAGGAGGCTAGGGGACACCTGCAGCCATCTGACACCAGGCTGGTGGTCAGAGTGAGGCGGAAGGGCCTTCCTGCTCCAGCTTGGGTGGTGGACTCGGGCTCTGAGTTCCAAGATCGCCAACGCCTATCGCTTCCCAGGCTTGAGAATTTCCCCGCGTTTGCCGTCTGTGCGGGAGCGGGAAGAGAAGCCGCCGCTCCAGCTCATTCGGAGGCCACACTGCACCCTTGGGCGGGGCAGCCGAGCCCGCCCGCCTCAGCAGTTCGTCCAGCAGTTGGGGCCTTTCGGCCCTTCTCTCGGACTCGCGGCCTAAGGCCGCGCGGCCTGGCCCAGGAAGATCCGGCCACCAGCTGCGCAGTGTCAGGCCCGGGCTGCAGCAAGCGATGCGCTCCTGTTCGCCGTCCGGCTGGCTGGGCGCCCCAGGTGAGGAGCGTGTCCTCGGACTGTCCGAGGGTAAGGAGCCTAGGTTTCCAGAGCGCTAAAGGGGACCTTCGCCAAAATCCCAGTTTCAGCCTCAGCGCAACTGGAAAGCAAACTGAGCAAGGCCGGGGAGAGGCCGGCGTAGTGCACGCGCCCGCTTTCTGGAGGGCGAGGGTTTCTCAACGCCGAGGGCGATTTCCCTTTTACGGAATCTCCGGGCTTGCGGCGGCGGCGAGACTCCCTAGGTTTCCAAGCACCTGCTAGGTTGTGAGCGTCTCGTCTCAGCGAAGCCTAGACCGGTCGCGCACTTTCGTGGTTCAAATGCTCGCAAAATCCTCCTGGAATCGCCACAGTGATCCGTGCCTTCCCTCGTGCCACCCGCCTGCGGGGGCAGGGAGTTCTCTGCTCAGTTTTGTCACTCGCTTGCTGTGTGGCCCTCTGCATCTATACAATTAGGGCTACATAGTCATTAAGGAGTCTTCCAGGGAAAGTGAAAAATAAATTATGGCTTACGGTATAGCTGATTTTTAATTTATTGTGAGAATAGAAGCATTTAAAAATGTACTTATGGACAAGAAATCTAATTAAATGCCTAATTGCATAGAGGCTCAATCAGAGGTGTTGCTCTTTGGGAGGAAAGGGCAGGAACGGGGCAGTGTCCCCAACTAAAGTCAGTTCTCCTGCAGTCACTGGAGGTGGAAAGACCCTGGAGAAGTCATCTGGTAAAGTGGGTCTGGGTTGATCTGGTCAGAGGCTGCAGTATATTGGTGTTGCCCTGAGATCCGTGGTTGAAATGATTGGACAAAGTCGTTCTTAGAAGCCTCAGACTGGCTGCCAATTAATGAGTTGCTTATCAAACCCTTTTAATATGCTCCCAGCTGGTGTGGAGAGGAGATAAGGGGCAGGGGAGAGAAAACCCATATTCAAACTGAATATTTGTTCAGAGGCTTTCACACGGTGCCCCATCCCACTGAATTCCCGGAACAATCTCACATTCCCATTCTAAATGACAAAGTAGAGGAGCAGAAAAGGCAGCTGACCTGCCGAGGTTCAACCGGTGCCTTAAAAGGGCTCGACTCAAACTCCGGGTCTGCTGGCTTGGCTGGCTGTCGGGTCCAAGCCGGGCTGTGTCCCCACCTGACCACAGAGTGCAGACTGGAAAAGCTCCACCGACCTCGGGGTCGTTAGAGAGATTTGTGCTGACCCAGACTCACCCAATTTCAAAGAAACCAAATCTTTAAATGGAGCAGAGTCTTAGATTGGCTTTAAAAGCCTGCAGGCCCTGCGTAGCTCCTGTGCTGGCCGGCTACCTGGAATGTCCTGGCTTTGCTATCAAGCCCTATTGACGGATGGATTTATCTGGGACGCGCTGCAACACTCTAAGACCTGCAGCCTGGCTTGGCAGCACACCCTTTGCCTGCTTCATCCCTCATCCAAGAAAAGTCCGCTCCCTCCTGCAGGCGTAGACTGCCCCGGGAAACTTAGCTGGCCGGAGGAGGTGCTGAGCGGTGCTGAAGGAAAAGACGCTCTCAGGAAGGCCTCCCCTCCGGGGCACCAGTGGGCGAGGCCCGCCGAGACCCTGGGGCTAGAGAAGGTGGTGCTGGGCGAAGAGGGGCGCCGGTGAATAGCCTGCAAGCTAAACAGTGCGCGCGCATCTGCTGTCTGGGCCGCCACAGCTGGGACACTTTTGTTCTTCAGAAGCCATGGGACCATGGAGGAGGGGAGTGAGGGGAGCGGAGGGGAACCCAACCCCGAGAAGCCGGAGGGAGAGGGCCCTGGGAGGGTGTCCTGCTTATTAACACCTACAGTTTCCAGTCCGTTTGCTGGAGGAGTCTCATGAGCAGTGGTGGGGCTGGACCCCCAGCCCCCAGCTCCCAGGGGGTCTGGAGTGCAGCTCTGGCCACCGGGTGTTGAGAGCATCTGCACAATCTAAGTAACCCTCCCAACAGCTCCGAGACAGGTACCATTGCATTCCCCCCATCTTACAGATGAGGAAACTGAGGCTCTGAGAAGCGACACAATGTCCCTAAGGCCATATAACTTGAAAGACCAGGACATCAACCCAAGGGCACTGACTCCCTCGTGGGTTTTTACCCAGTGCAGCTCCTCGAGCCTCCTTATTATTAAAGTCAATGTCTTTGCATGCTTGCTGAATACTCTGGAGGTCGTCATTCTCTAACCTCCTCACACACGAGCCAGAACAGCCTGGGTTGTGTTTATGGCGGCATTGCTCTCGGTGCTGCTGCGACTGCCATCCCCTGTTACCTCTCTTCTGAGCCTCCTGAAGGTGGTCGGAAGGCGCTTGGTCTTGTGTTCTTATATCTAATGGATTTAGGGGTCTCCTATGCCCTCTCTCCCAGCCCAAGCTAACGAGTAGGTTAGTGAGCCCCTGTGGGTACTGATGAGCCATGGTGTAGCCCTCAGCCACTGGACCCTGAATATTTTCATCTCAGGGAAGGAAAATAGTACCTAAATGCTGCTTGCCTCCTTGCCAAAATGCCCACAGCATGCATGGAGCGTAAAGAGGCCTGGGTTACAATCCAGCTGCACCACCCACCAGCTATGTGGGCTTGGAAAAGTCACTTTGCCTCTCTGAGCCTTTGTGTCCCCTTTTGTACTCAGTAAGGATAGATTTTCCTACAGGATTGTTGAAGGAGTTAATGACAGAACTCACCGTGCACTTCACCAGGAGCCTGACGCAAGATAAGCACGTGATACGTTTACTGTTGTTATTAGTGGTAGATTAATTTTCACAAGATAGATTGTTCTTGTTCTCCTCAGAGAGAGTAGGAAGCAAACCCAGAGAATATGAGTAAGGTGCTCGTGGTCCGACGTTAAATGGTGGAGCAGAAATTCAAACCCAGTTATGTCAGAGTTTAGATTCCTGACTTACCTCAATCTGCAAAGTCTCCCCAGTACAGAATCTTCTAGAACTGGTTGTTGACTGGTTGCGGAAAATCTAGATTTTTCTAAGTCAGAGGAACCAGGTGCTCTCCTGCCTTCTAGGGCTTCCATTTACCCTGGTTGCACACTGCAACTGCCAGGTATCTGTTTATTAAATAAAAATAATAGTAAGTAGTGTTCCTGGAACAGCTGCTGTGGGCTAGACAGTGACCGTGGACCAGGCATTTTACTCGAGTGATTGCATTTAACCCTTAAACAATCCTAGGAAGTAGATCTCATTTTGACGAAGAGAAGTTTGAGGTTTCGGGATGTTAAATAGCATAGCAACACAGTATGAACTGGAATCTGGGTTTCTGACTCCAGAGAGGGGAAAACCCAATAGGAGCTGAACACTGTGCTTGAGACATTATGTATACTTTCTCACTCAGTCCTCTCCACCTTATAAAACAGTTTTGAAACCCATTTTACAGATGAAAACACTAAGCCTTGACCACTTTAAAGTGTATTCGCCCAACATGGCATAGCTGCCTGAAGGCAACAGTTCTCAATCTGCCGGGCCCTGGGTGCTCCCATCTGTCCCCATTGCTGAGCTCTTCAGCCAGGGTGGGGCTGGGGGCCTGCTCTATGGTGGTGGGACATTCAGGTTACGGGAGGTGAGTTCTCACAGAGAGTGTGACCTGCCCACAAGTAGGCCAGGCAACACTGCTCGCTCCTGGTCTCTCTGAGGCAGGGAATATCAGTGATACTTAGGGACTGGAGGTAAGATGAACACAAAGAGAAAAACAGGGTTGAGATGGTCCGAAGACCTGCCGGCAAGCACATAGGAAGGAGCCTCGCCTCCCTCCTCTGGAGAGCCCAGGAGACATCTTCTCCCCTTGCCTCCCTCTGGGCTGGGTGAGTCCGTCCCCACCCACCAGCAGAGGTAGTGCTTTTGATGAAGACCCTACGCCTATCATACATTCACGTTCAAAGATAAAAGAGGGTGGACCTCTGTGTTAAAACTCAGCTGCATCTAAGACATTAAGATGAAGTAAGGTAGATTGTCTGGTTTGGCCTCAAATCCATCAGATGAAAAGCAAAAGACCTTGAACCTGGAGTTACTGAATCCTGAAGGGCAGAGTGGGGGATGACGTCTTGGATTTGCTTCCTCCTCAGAAGCCAGGTTTTGCCAGCCTGGCCATGCGCTGCACCAGACAGCCTTCTGCAGGGGCCCGTGATGCTCAGCACGCTGGGTGCTTAGTAGGTGGCCCAGTGAGTCCTGGCGATGGTCCTACCTACAGCTTGGGCTGCCAGCCGCCCTGCCTGTCGGGCTGTGCTCCGTGAGTAGAGGTCAGAGTCTGAGGCTTCTCTGTAGGCAGGTTGCTTGGACACCCTGAAGAGCAGATTGAACCTGCGCTCTGTATAGTTTATATATGATTTGTCAATGGCGACAATTTACAAAAATATATTTCTGTTGCGGCATCTTCCAGTCACTGGGATTTATGGCTTCCTCTCTCGGATCTGAAAGCACACCCGCATGCTCTGGCAAATGAGAAAATGTATGAACAATTTGTTGGCTTCTTTTTTTTTTTTTATCAAGTTTCCCCAAATATGTAAAGTCTGAGAGCGCCTTATTCTTTTTAAATGATCATTCATTTGTCTCCAGACTCTATCTTTTGGCACAATTTATTATTCTCTATTTCAAAAAACTTAAATGCATTTTGCATATTAGCACGTAACTCTTGTTCCTGTCTCCTCAGTTGTGGAAAGGGCTGGATTGCTTTTATAAAGAAAAAAATGGCTAATAAAATTGGCCTCAGCACCATTGCTCTGCAATTCTTATGAACAGTAAAGTGGTACTTACCGTCATTGATGTTAAAAGCTATTTCTAAATTATGGTGCCATTTATTATCTCTAGTGTCCAAAGTAAGTTTAAATGATGCTTATAATTCATGTTTTACCAAATTTCCTTTTTCCCCGGAGGATACCTCTGATTAACTTATGCACATTAAAGCGCTTTTTAAATTCTTCTTTTATTGCCATTATGCTCTGAAAATCTCAGCGATTCTCAAAAATGGGTAATAAACTTGAGATAAAATGCTGCAGTTTTAGATCAATGCTGACATATCACTGTGGTGATTTCTACAGAGCTAAAGTGATAATGCTTCATATTTACGGAATATATACTAGGTTATTACTACAGTATTACCATTTTGTTCTAAGATGAAATGAGTAATTTACCAATTTATTAAACAGTTACATTTAAGTATTGCTTAGGACATTATCACCCCAATCTGTTTACTTAGCTTGAAGAGTTACCATTAAGATACCCTGTTTATTTAGGTAAAATTTGTAATCATCATGCCTTCCATTAACCAACTTATTTTTCTGCAAGGCTAATTGTCTGGAAATGAGTTTCTTCTTATTTACTGTGGTACATTCTGCTTAGCTGGCTAAAAACGTCACCCCAGCAAGAAGTGCTGGGGAAATTAATAATACATACAGAGAACAGTTTTAATTAGTATAATACTGAATGTTAATAAAAGATTTATGACACCGTTAAAAAGTTCTAACAGAAGAGATCTTAACAGCTTCAGGCTCGGTTTTTTAGGAGAGGACATCCATGGCTGCGCCTTTTGTGGGAGGCCAGAGTGAGGTGATTCTCAGGAGCTGCTGGGGCTCGAGGAGCACAGGCTGGAGGTCAGAGGCTCTGCCTCTAGAAGTTTGGGAATGGAGCGTTCACAACGGGGAAGAGGAATTTGGAACATGGATATAGTAATGCCAGATCTAACTCGAAAGATACCAAGGTTTCTGCAAAGTAGGAGAGGAACACGGGCCCCCTCCTCCTCGAGATGTTTCTAGAGGCAACACTAGTCTTCAGCCCCAGCTGAGAACAAGACTTGAGAGTCTCCACTGCTGTAAGCTCAAAAGCTATGGGGACAATGAGTTGACAGGCAGCTGGGAAAAGAAGGCACATTCACCGAGTATTTGTTATGTGTCCTTGCTTACACAGGCGTGCGTGCTTGGTCACCAAGTCAGGTCCAACTCTTTGTGACCCCATGGACTGTAGACCTCCAGCCTACTCTATCCATGGAAATTTCCAGGCAAGAATACTGGAGTAGGTTGCCATTTCCCTCTCCAGGGGATCTTCCCAACCCAGGGACAGAACCTGAGTCTCCTGCATTAGCAGGCGAATTCTTTACCCCTGAGCCACCAGGGAAGCCCTTTGCTTATGCACGCTTATTATAATTTGCACAGCTGAGAGCTAGCAGGATCTTCATTTTGCAGGTCAGAAAGTGAAGCCCTTGGGAGGGTGAAGCCCTCCCCTGAGGTTACGCAGCTAGTGAAAGGAGCAGAATTTGAACCCAGGTCTGTGGGAACCTCAGAGCGTTGTCTCCTGCAAAGTGGCATCCACTTTGAGGAGAAAGCCAACACCTGTTATTGACCTGCACCCTTGTCCATGACGTCAGCCAACTAGGCATCCAGACAGGCCTTTGGGTGCTTCCATTCTCACCTGGATGGGTTGGTGCCTTCCCACCAACACTGCCCCAAACTTTCTTTATGTGTCCATTTCTCCTCTGTGACATGAGCTCACAAGGGCAGGGACTATTTCTTTAGAAATAGTGTAATAATAATGATAATAGTGTAATAATGTGCTTGGCACATTGTTGGTGGTGGTCTGTGGCTAAGTCATGTCTAACTCTGCGATCCCATGGACTATAGTCTGCCAGGCTCCCCTGTCCTTGGGATTCTCTAGGCAAGAACACTGGAGTGGGTTGCCATTTCCCTCTCCAGGGGATCTTCCCAACCTAGGGACAGAACTTGAGTCTCCTGCGTTGGCAGGCAGATTCTTTACCCCTGAGCCACCAGGAGGCCCACTTGACAAACAGTAGGCCCTTTTGAAAAGACTTAAAGAGCCAGGGAAAAGGAAGTGAAAAGGAAAGACAAATACAGCTTACATTTGCAGAGTTTGCAAGAAATACTGACCCTCGGTGGGTATATTTTGTTTGTGGGAAGTCATCTCCCTCCCCACCACCGAGCCTACGCAACCCTGGCTGAAGTATAAGGGTTATTATTGTTGCCATCTTTTCTAGCCCCCAAGGGCCAGGTCTTAGGAGCAGCAGGAATCCTTCGTAACATGAGTTGATTCTCTCCTGGCATGTGTAATAAAAACTGACCAAGCCAGTTACTTCCTCAATTTCTTTCCAATTTGAGAAACTCCATATCATGAGGCACTTGAGGGCTGATGACTCTTTTATCCTACCCTTGATTAAAAGATAAAAGAAACAAAATGAAACTAACAAAAGTTCTTGGACCAAAGTTCTCCAGGATATGACAAAATGGCAAGGATGCTTCTTGAAAAAAAAAAGTAGTGGCTGAAACCAGGGTCACCTTTGAGGCTCTCTGAAAACTTTGCTCTTCCTGACTATGTTGCCCTCTGCAAAGGAAGTTTAGTTCTTCAGTGGATGAATGGATAAACAAATTGTGGTCTATACGTACAATGGAATATTACTCAGCCATAAAAAGGAAGTACCCATACCTATACACAACTTGGATGAGCCTCAGAAACATTATCCTAAGTGAAAGAAGCCAGGCCAAAAGGCCACATAGTGTTTTGATTCCATTTATATGAAATATCCAGGAAAGATAAATCGATAGAGACACAAGAGAGGTCAATGGTCCCAAGGAACACGGGAAAGGAGGAATTTGGAGTGATTAGTTAATAAGTAGGGGATGTTTTTCTGGGGTGATGAAAAGGTTTTGAAACTAGAGAGATCTGGAGGTTGTACATCGTGAATGCACTGAATATCGCTGAGTTGTACACATTAAAACAAACAGCTAATTAATTATATGTTATGTGAATTTCACCTCAATTTTTTTTAAAGGCATTTTAGGAATATAAGCATAAGTGTCCAAACCTACATATACCTAGGTGTTCATCACAGCAGTAGGTGTAAGAAAGAGAAATTGGAAATAATTATCTAAACAACATTTAGAGATTGATCACAGAAAATAAAACCATTCATCCAATGGAATGAAAGGTAACCATCAAAAAGAAAGGTGGGAAGTTGCTGTGTAGCACACGGAACTCACCTCAGTGTTCTGCAATGACCTAGGGGGTGGGGTGGGGCTGAATGGCAGGGAGGCTCAGTAGGGAGGGGTATCATGTACATGCAGCTGATTCGCTTTGCTGTACAGCAGAGAATAACGCAACGCTGTAAAGCAATCATACTCCAGTAAAAAGAAAGAAAAAGAATGGAGGTGGGGATTCCCTGAAGTCCAGTGGCATGACTCAGCTCTTTTACTGCTGAGTCCCAGGTTCAGTCCCTGGTTGGGGAACTGAGATCCTGCAAGCTGCCTGCTGCTGCTGCTGCTGCTAAGTCACTTCAATCGTGTCCGACTCTGTGCAACCCCATAGACGGCAGCCCATCAGGTTCCTCCGTCCCTGGGATTCTCCAGGCAGGAACACTGGAGTGGGTTGCCATTTCCTTCTCCAATGCATGAAAGTAAAGAGTGAAAGTGAAGTCGCTCAGTTGTGTCCAACTCTTCGTGACCCCGTGGACTGCAGCCCACCAGGCTCCTCTGTCCATGGGATTTTCCAGGCAAGAGTACTGGAGTGGGGTGCCATTGCCTTCATGGTATGGAAAAAAAAAGGGGGGGGGCTGATAGATAATGACGTGGAAAGAAGTCCTTGATGCATTAGTGAGTAAAATAATTTACTTGCAAAATAATATATATTTATCATATCCCGTTTAAACACACACACACAGGTGTGCCTTGTATTGTCATAGTATAAGAAATGGAAACAGCAGACACCAGCCAAATGGCTTGCTCAGGTTACTACTGAGGAAGAATGCTGGAGTGGATGGAGGCTTTCCCTTTTACTGTGCCATGTGGTCATTTGCAAAAATTAAAGATCTTTTGAAAATAAGTGAATATCTTTTGAATTAAGTCAAAAGTTATAATAACATTCAAGATGTAATAGGGAGTGGTAGTGATCCACAGTCCTATCACCAATTTAGTTTAAATGGCTCCAAAAAATTTTTAAACACATTGGACAGCAAGATTAAAAGGAAACAACACTGAAATACTCCGAGGGACATCAAAAGATTACACTTTAAGCAAGTCCTTGCTTGGACTGCCTTCTGTTTCTTCTGGTGCCGAGCACCATACCTTGAAAGTGACAGGAGCTCACTAAGTTTCAGAGTTTCCCAGCTGGTGCTAGTGATAAAGAACCTACCTGCCCATGCAGGAAATGCGAGTTGGATCCCTGGGTTGGGAAGATCTGGAGGAGGGCATGGCAACCTACTCCAGTATTAGTGCCTGCAGAATCCCATGGACAGAGGAGCCTGGCAGGCTGCAGTCTACAGGGTTGCGGGAGTGAAACAACTTAGCACACACAGTTTCACCCCTACTTTCTTACAGATTATGAAACTTACTGCATTTTCCTATAGTTTTCAGTATCCAATGTGGAAACACTGAACCTAATACGTTTGCAAGACAAAATGGCTGTTTATGTGCAAACTATCAGGGCCCTTTTTGTTTTTGTTTTTGTTTTTTAATTTTAGGAAATTTTCTAAAATTTGCATTTTTAAAAAAATTTTTATTTTAACTTTAGTTTACTTTACAATACTGTATTGGTTTTGCCAAACATTGACATGAATTCACCACAAGTGTACATGCGTTCCCAAACATGAATCCCCTCTCACCTCCCACCCCATACCATCTCTCTGGGTCCTCTCCATGCACCAGCCCCAAGCATCCTGCATCCTGCATCGGACAAGGGCCCTTTTCGGCTAAGCGACTCTGGAGGGATAATGCTCAGGGAAACTTTTTGATCTCAATTATTGAGATGCTTTGGAAGGTATTTTTAGCCTGCTGCTGCTGCTAAGTCACTTCAGTCGTGTCCAACTCTGTGCGATGCCATAGACGGCAGCCCACTAGGCTCCTCTGTCTCTGGGATTCTCGAATGATCTGGAAATTATCTCAGTCTTTCACTTTGTTTTGACTAGCTCTGCAGACTGGTTTGAGTTCAGGAGGGGTATCAGTTACTTCAACTAAATATTCTTTCAAATTCATAATGTCAACCCATGAGATTTTTATTTGTTGTATGTTAGTTTTTCTCAAACACAGCCAACATTTCAATTTCTGCTGTTGCATCCCTTTTCAAAAGGGAGCATTCTTAGAACTGGAAGGATGGAATCAAAGTGATGAGCAGACCTGAGTGTTTGTGAGTGTGTGTGTATGTGTGTGTGTGAGTGTGCATGTGATTTTGTATTTGTGTGTGAGTGTGCATGTTCTGTGACAGGCTCTGTGTCAAATTTTCAAGGTGGAAGACAGAGCTAATTTTTCTCTCTTATTTTCAGTGGATTATTTTCTGTGGGTTCTAAGTAATTGATAAGGAGGTCCCTTTCCATAATTAAAATGGATGTCCTGACATGTCAACACTGATAGCTTTTCCAATAACGAGTGAATTTAGATACACCTTAAGTAAAGGCTGTATTTACCACGCCCCTGCACCACCCCTGGACAGGTTGCAGTGCAGAGTGTGCGGATGGGGTGACTGGGCCTGATGGGAGACACAGGACTTTCACTGGAGGGGACGAGAGATCAGGAAGGACAGGAGCCTGGGGGTTACCAAAGCCCCTGCTTGGCCCCGAGGTGGACCCCACTCAGACAGGTGAGCCGGCCACAGAGGCCGACACGGGGAGGCAGTCTGGATGTCTGGACATCCTTGGTGCCGTTTAAAGTCTGTTGCGTTTTGTCTTTTCTTCCAGCCCTAATACCCTCTCAGTGTTTCACCGTCTCCCGGATGCTTCTTTCCTTGATGAAAACCGGCTATTGAAACCTTTCCTGCCCGGGGGGAGAGGGGCCATTGCGATGATTCCAGGTGGGGTGACCTTCTTACAAGCCTCAGAGTCAGTTCACTCCCCTTTGGGTTCAGCAGACTTGTCCTCGCCACCTACCACGGGCCCTACTCCAGGGCTGGTGCTGCGGGCGCCGTAGTAAAGGCCGCCAGTCCTGGAGGAGCTCACAGCGCGGGCTGGGCACCTACCAGCAGGGAGGCGGGGGCAGGGCCTGGGCACTGGGCGGGGGCCTGTGCTGACTGTGGACGGGGCTGGGTCGGGGCTGGGAGGGGCGGTCGTGGAGCGTGGGGGGGGGATGGACGCCGGGGCAGGAGCACAGGCGTGAGAGGCTCGGCAGATGGCAGAGCAGCCACGTGGAGGAGGGCCCACTTCCCACTTCCTGAGGGCGCAGTTCCTCCTCTAGGAGCTCAGCCACCACCCTGTGATGAGGCCAGGCCCTGCGAGACTTCACACAAGCCGGTGGTGGGGGTGATGCTGAATTTTCAGGAGGCCCTCCGGTGGCCAGGAAGGAAGAGGGTCCCGGAGTGGAACAGAAAGCAGGACTAAAGACTCGAGGTATAAAAGGGAGGCTCCCAGAAGGGTGAGGAGAGGCTGGGCCTGGGCTCTAGAAAACTCCTCCAAAGGCAGGGAAAAGGGAGGGGCAGCGGGCCTGAGTGACAGAGACCAGAGGGCTGAAGAGGCCGCTGTGCCTCCCCCGACGGGGGGCAGAGGGGAGAATGAGACCTGGCACGCACAAGTCCCTGTGTGCCTGCTGGCAGCCCTGTGACCTCGGGTCAGTTATCAACCTTTCTGAGACAGACCCCTTCCCTGCAGTTTGGACATAATGGCACCTGGTTCACTCATTTATCTGTGCGCCACATCCTAGCTGCTCAGTCATGGAGGTGCTGACTATTAGCTGGGGGTGGAGTGGGCCGTCCACAAGTGTCTTCTCAAGAGGAGCCCACCCCTGGGCATAAGAGCTGATGTGCGCGGGGGCCCTGGGGGTTCATCCCTGAGGCCCCCGAATGAGGATGCCTTTAAACAAGGAGAAGAGAGCCACGGACCCGTGCGGGTGCATTCATTTCCAAGCAGACTCTTGTTAAGGGAAAAAAAAAAAAGTGGCAGAGTGTAGGTCCTGGCAGGAACACCCAGGACCACAGATGTGTGTGCCCGCCTGCCCCCGCTGTTCCCTTGTCTGCCTGCCTCTGGCCTCCTTCGTGCCGGCTTGGCTTGGATACTGCCAGCTGACTCCAGAGAGGCCGCAGGACACCGGAGCAGGTCGCCACTGGGGAGGGAGCCAGTGGATAACTCGGGGAAAAAGGCGCCCATTCTCGAAAGGTAGCAAGTTCTCAGCTCCCAAGAACAAACAGGGCTAACACTGATCCAAATTTAAAAAAAATTTTTTCTTTAAGCAGCCCTGCTGATGCCTTAAAGATGTGTCTCCATTTGATTTATTTAAAACACGGCTCAATGCTCAAAGGTTCTTAGAAAGATTTTTTTCCCAATTAAAAAAAAATTCCAGCATCCAATACTTCCTTTGAGGAAAAAGCCAAAGAATTTCTTGCTTTCTGCCAGAAGTGGGGAGTTCTTGTGGAGGGCTGATACACTAACCCTGGGTGAGCCTGTAGGCACTGTGGAGAGTCCACTATTACGCGCAGAATACTCACTGGGAGGTCAGCTGACTAACACTCTGAGAAACAGGGGCTCTGAGTGAGTGAGAGACTAAGGCATCTTGTTTTAACTTAACAGTTAGAAAGGGGGAAACCTTCCTGTCTGCACCTACCAAGTTGTGTGTTGGCCTACTTGCAAAATACCCCGCAAGAAATCTGGCAAAGACGCCCAGAGCCCCCGGTCCCCAAGATGCTCTTGCCTTCCCTGGCCCTGTGCACGGTCACATCCAGCACGGGTTTCCACTGCCTCAGCCAGCAGCAGGCACATTCTGAGTGTTCCTTTCATAAAGCAGGGCCAGCTGTGTTTAGCATAAACTTAGCTTCGGGAGCAGTCAACCCAAAGGATGCTTATTCTGTAAGTTTCTTTCCTTTCTCAGTTTTTTTCTTATATTTTTATCTTTGGCTGTGTAGGGTATTCGCTGCTGTAGTTGGCTTTCTCTAGCTGCGGCAAGCTCACTTCTCTGGTTTTGGAGCACGGCCTCTAGGGTACATGGGCTCAGTAGTTGCAGCCAGAGAGGTCTAGAATGCTTACTCTGATGCCTTACGACACTGCGTTTCATTTTTGTAATTGAACTTTTTCTTTTGTATTGAAGCGGAGTTGCTTAACAATGCGTGATAGCTTCTGTTCCTTGTGTTAGCGCTGACGTGGAAGCTGTCGCCCGTGTGAGATCGTCTGTACCCACGGTGGCCCACCCTTCCAGGTGACTGTGGTTGTGGGCACAGGGTGCTGAGCACCCAGGAGACTGGACATGGCGTGGGGACCGGCGCTACTGCAGGCTTCTCCTCTGGGGCCCACACCCTGTGCCTCCCAGCCCATGGGCTTTCCCCTGCCCTCCAAGCAGAGAGGAATTGCTCATTGCCCTCAACTCATGATGGGCAGGGAGCCGGTGGATCAGTACTCCATTCCAGATCCTGGGTGGGGAGGTGTGTTCTCACATCTCCTAGACAATGAACTCCAGCTGCCCACAGTGGGAACTAGCTCGGAAACACACCTTTTATTGCCTGCTTTCTCTTCCTGTCTCCCTCACCTACCCTCAAGCCATTGCCTCCTGGGATCACTGCCAAATAACCACTTCTGCCCAAATCCTTGTCTCAGTGTCTGCTGTTTGGAGAAACCTGAAAAGAGTAAGGTGGGCTTAACTACACAGAACCCTATGAAATCGCCATCTATAACCAGGGCAAGTTCATATGGTTTAATCAGTAATTCTTGGTGCCTCGGCTCTGTTTCCTAAGATGCCAAAACAACATATCTCTGGTCTCTGTAAACTCAAGCATATCCATGTCTGAAGCTGCAGACTACATGCAGGAACAGTAGGATATTTTATTTTTCATGTAAGCTTTCCTGTCCTGATGGATGTCTCAGGCTTGTCACTTTTCAATGATCAGCTATATTCCATTGCTCTGTTCTATCCATATGTAGGACCAGGTTGGTGGGTGTGTAACTTGTGGGCACAGGGCCCCACATTGAAAAGAGTCCTGCTCTTGGCTTAATGATCTGCTGTTGCCATCAACAGCAGTTCACTTCAGTACCACTTAAAAAACAACCAGTTTTAAATAACCTAAGTGAATATCAATAGGGGACCTTCAATAATGCAGAGAATAACTATGTCATGGAATGCTAAACATAGACTGATGGGTAACAATCTTCAGAGGGATTGCAAAGTGAAAAACAAGGTACATTTCTATAAAATTTTTTAAAAATGAGATGGGCTAAATACTCTTAACTTATGCACAGATCAACTCTGGAAGGGGGGACGGAGGAACTGACTTCAAGACTGCTGTAGGGAGGGGAGTTGGAGGCTGGGAGGGGAGTTGGAGTTAGGGAGGGGAGGTGGAGGCTGGAAGACAAGGATGATGGTTGGTGATGGACAGGGAGGCTGGGCATGCTGCAGTCCATGGGGTTGCAAAGAGTCGGACACGACTGAGTGACTGAGCTGAACCGAGATGAGGATGGGGGGGTGACAGTTTCTCACCACTGTACTCTTTTGGTGTTTGACTTTTTTTTCTTCCGCTGTATATATATATATATATTTTAAAATCAATTCCAAACATTTAATACTTTAAAATATTTCTTTAAAAGGGAATAAGTAGAAATAAAAGAAGAAAGAGAAAGAAACAAACAAAAGAGGGGAGGGAGGGAGGAAGGGAAGAAGAACAAGCTAGTTGACACAGTGCCAACCCAGTCACGCAGCCCTTCTGCTCTGATTTCAACTTCAGGTCTGGAGCAACCAGGACTACAGAGAAGTCTTCATCTGGTCTCTGGATTGCCCAGATGTCAACTTCCTCATCTTTTTCCTCGGGCTACCATTGCAAGGTCCCAAGTAACAATTCTTTTAAAATCCGAAGCAAAAGAAAACAGCTGTTCTTTAAAACAATTTTAAAAATTATCTTATGTATTTTTAAAAATCCTTGGCCACGCTGGGTTTTCCTTGCAGAGCGTGGACCCTCTTTACTGCGGCATTCAGGCTCCTGCGGCTGCGGAGCGCAGGCTCCAGACCAAGCAGGTCAGTGCTTGGCAGCGTGTGGCCTTGGCTGCCCCGTGGCAATTGGATCTTATTAATAATGCCTCCATCAGAGATCGAACCCACGTCCCCTGTGTTGGAAGGTGGATTCTGAACCACTGGACTACCAGGGAAGTCCCAGAAAAGCTCTTTATTTTCTTGATGAATTGGCATATTGTTTCTGTTTTGAACATAAGAATATATAAAGTGACTATGTCTTCTTTTTTTCCCCCTTTTGCTGCCAGGAAGTTCAGAGACAAATTCTAAGCTCAACGGTATATTATCCATGTGAGCTGCAGGCTAAATTCTTTCTTTCCTCTGGACTTGATTTTCTACATCTATTACATTTCCTTTGTCCTTTATTCTCTATTTATATTTTAATGATTTTATTGCACATGAGCTAAGATAATATCGAATAACTTGAATTTTCAACTGAGGTTTTTTTTCCTCCCTGTATTTCTTTGTACCCTGTCTTCCCCTGACTCTCTCCTTCATTCAGTCAACAAGACCAGGTGGCATCTTCGCCTCAGAGGAGGGATGTCACAGCAGAAGGATGAAAAGAGTTTTTCAAGTTTCAGAGCCCAGACTCTGAGGGACAATGGGCCTGAGTAGTAATTTGGGAGAGGCAATGACCAGTCACACAGAGCAAAGCTGGCTGAAGGTTCTCAGGCTGGAGAAGGGAGCCAGAGGAAACTGAGAGTAAGGGGACCACAGAAAAGCCAGCTTGCTGGAGAAAACTCCCAGGGAAACTTGTGCCCTGCTGCCTATTCAAAGGGTAGGGCAACTACAAGCCTTGTGGCGGCAGCAGCGGCGCAGTGGATAGATGGGCCGGAGACCACCTCCCAGAGCGTGCTGCCCCCAGAGGGCACAGGAGTCAGTCATGTCAGATGACTCCCGTGCACCGCGGGATGGGGCGCGTCTGGCCGAGCTCAGAGACGTATCCCGAGGGGCCTGGGGTTGAGAATGATGCTGTGGTGGCCCCCTTCATGGACCCAGGACCAAAGTTAGGAGAGGGCCATCATGCAGGTGCCAGCATGCATGGCCGGTGGCTGAGGACAAGTGTCCTCCCTGCCTTGATGCTCTATAGCATCCCCAAATTGAGACCACCCACAGAAACCTTGACTTGACTGAGATGGACTTTCTGCCTTAGGGCAAAATGTTGCTTACAAAGGAAACAGAGTTGCCTTACAAAGAAACAGTTATACATCTTATAAACCTGAGTTGGGCTTTCCTGGTGGCTCAGAGGGTAAAGTGTCTGCCTGCAAGGCAGGAGCCGTGGGTTCGATCCTTGGGTCGGGAAGATCCCCTGGAGAAGGAAATGGGAACCCACTCTGGTATTCTCCCCTGGAGAATCCCACGGACAGAGATGCCTGGTGGGCTACAGTCCATGGGGTTTCAAAGAATCAGACACAACTGAGCAACTTCACTTTCACTTTGAAACCTGAGTTAGCAAAATGTCCATACTCCGAGCCCCTCAGTGGAATGCAAAGGAGGAGCAAATGAAGAAAGCAGCAAAGGCCCTTAACCAAAAGTTAATTCTTTCAAGACCCTTCTATAAGAGGAGCCCAGGACAGACTGCCAGGAGCCCTGGGATGACCCTTTTGATAAGGATAGAGTTTTCATGCTTGGGACATGACTAGATCCATCTCCCACATTTTGATGGACCAGGAAGGGATCTGACTCACCTCCCATGTCTTCCTCCATAACAAATGCTTTCAGAATGAACTGGAGCTGCCACTGAGCACGGTTAATGGCCTGGAAGCTTCCAGGTGCTTCAGGAGAGAAGCGGCCTTTTAACCACGGTTTTTGGCCTTCGTCACCCTTATATGCCATTCGGAATAACAAATGAATGCTTGTCGGATTCTGAAAGCCTTTTCTAAGTGTGCTCCGGTGCTTTATTATTTCCCTGATGGAGACTGCTTTTGTCATCTGGAGTAAGTTGTCTTGGCAGTCTGACCGTTAGTTTACCTGTCTTTCGAATGAGCATAAGAATTATTTCTTGGTGGGAAACTGATGCTAAGCAGATGTTTACAAAGCCCCTTAGGATCGCGGGATAGAGCCCTCAGTAGAATTGAGGTTGCTGTTATGTAATAATTTTTCCTTCTAGTTTTGATTACAAAATGATACATGTGTACCCATGTACACAGATGTGTCAGGAAACCCAAGTTCCCTTCACACTGATCAGAATGCAGGGGCTGTCCCCCAGCCAGGCTCCCTCATAGCACTAGTTTTCACAGACAAAATGTTTGGGAACAAAAATCTCTTAAAAATTTAAAAAAAAAATTTTTTTTTTTAAACTAGATTTCTGACCTTCAGATGTGAGGATGGTGAGACAGTCTGACTCGGCCTTGTGGTAGACTCTGGTGCCCTCTGCTGTCATTCGGGAAACAGGTTTCTTCAGGGAGCCATCCGTGCGCACCGCAAGGAAGGGAAACCAGCTGCTCTTGCCTGGTCACAAGCCTCCACCTGAATTTGCCTCTCTCCGAGTTGTTTGGGTGGGAGGCGAGGCCCCCCGTGGAGCCTGGGGTGTCTTGTTGATTCAGCCTCGGGTGTTCACCCCAAAGGTGGAACTCGGATGTCCTGGACCCGAAAAGCAAGCTGAGCAAACACAAGGATTCCCAGGGAGTAAAACAGAGAGCTCAAGTGTTTCGGAGAGATCAGTAAGACGCCAATATGCACCGGATTGACGCCGCCCCAGGCTGTTGTGTCCTGAGGATTGTTTATTCATTTAAAAGTTTCCTCTACTTGTATTTTGTGTCCATTAAGCAAGGGAAGGACTTGAATTTGGCCTGAAATGTGGCATTCTTCATTGGCGGTGCCCCCTCTTTTCTGAGCCTCTCTGTAACACCTGCCTATGGCCCAAAGATCGAATGTTCATTTACTCTGTAAAGCAAGAAGGATATTTGCCCATTAATTTCAACTCCAGGGCTCCAAGCACCATGTAAGTCTCAGTTAATATCATCTCACTTTAGATGACACTCAGAGGAGCAGGAAGACAATTTGTGGGGGAAAGGAATAAGAGGCAGCGCACACTGAACTGGAATGTTAATATTTGCCCGTTGCACACTTGGTATCTTCGAGGCCCCACAGTCACTAAGTGGGGATTACGTCTTCAATTAAGCAGTGGTAGCGGGGGAGTTCGTGATGTTTCACAGAGGGAAACTGCCGAAATCATACTTTAAGGAGAATAGTTTGTTTTTTTTAAAAGATACAAAAAAATTGAAATAAAAGCCCGAGGGGAAAAAAATAGAGGGAACATTTCTGTTCAGGGAATCCTAATATTTTGGCTGAACACATTATGTAAAATTAAATACTATTTTAAACCAAGGAGATATAATATCTAATTAAGTTTTTGTGGTTGATGGGCTTAGAGAGGATTGTGAATGTTGCATCCATTGAACTGAAAGAAGTAGAAAAATTAAATAACACTGTTCTATAGTGACTTTCACCCAGACATACAAGCAGACTTCCATATTCCGCCCCCTACCTAGGACTCACTGACAACATGAAAAGGAAAATGAGAATGTGCGCCCTGAGCTCACTAAGCCTTGTAATGACCCCAAGGTGCAGGAATCAAGGGTTGTTAGCCTCATTTCCAAGCTGCAACCGGGGGCTCTGAGGGGCTGAGGGACTCTCACAGGGTCATCTTGCGAGTCCAGGGGTGGAGAAAGAACAGGATCACCATCTTCCCACTGCCTCTGGAACTTCTTCCACCCCAGAATACTCTCTGCTGTACAGCAAGAATATCAAACTTTGGAATGTGGAACCTTGCGATATTGTGCAGAAGTACGAGAAAGCACCAAGGTCTTAAGTGAGTGAAGTCGCTCAGTCGTGTCCGACTCTTTGCGACCCATGGACTGTAGCCCACCAAGCTCCTCCACCCATGGGATTCTCTAGGCAAGAATACTGGAGTGGGTTGCCATTTCCTTCTCCTAAGGCTACTTGAAGTTATAGGGAAATTTCAATGTAAAGTGTGAAGGAATCAGACATGGAAAACTAGTTTTAAAAGGATAGAGACTTCTAAGACTAATTATTACATGAAGACATTTTCAAATTACTTTATAAAATAATTTTTAAAGAGAGGAAATAAAAATACTGTGTGATTTCTGGTCAGCCATTTTCTAAAACTTAACTTGAATAGCAAGCTTTCTTAAACGGAGTAAAATTGAAATACCTGCAAAGACAATACTCCCAGTGCAAAGACTGAATATTTCCATCATATTTTATTAGTTTTCCCTTTCAGTTGATCATCACAGATGTACAGTTAAAGAACTAACCCACCATTTTAAGAAGTTTAAACATTGGCAGTATTGGTCTATAGTTCCTGACATAAATTAAGCAGAGTCACGTTTAATATTTGAAGGGGAAAAGAACTCTCAGGACATCTTCATATGAAGTTGAAAGAAATTTGGTCAGAAGGCTATTTGAAAGTAGAATATTCAAGTTATAAGTTGGCAGTAAGGAAGTAGTTTAAATAATTGAAATTGAGGAATTGAGCTGGTAGGAAGTTGCTCTTTGGTGGTCATTTTTGTTTCAATTGCCACAAGCGAGAAGTAGGTTTTAAAAATACATCACCAGGGCAGAACAAGTGTCTGTGACAGGCACTTGCAGGCAGGATTCTAGAAATTCCAATCATCTAACAAATTGCACCATTAAAAGTCATAATAGGTCTAAAAGCCATTCTTAAAAGAACTTACTAAGTAATTTGACCTACATAATCATCTTGTTAAATTCATTTGATATCATGAGACAGTTAGTGAAATATGCATAGTCCATTATATTAAAGAGAAAAGCACACCGCAATGCTATCTGATGTGCACTTTGCAATTGCTCTATTAGTTGTCTATAAAACTCCTAGGCAGGATTTGATTTGATTACTGTTTTATCATTTTACTTTGTAACATATAGGAGTGGAGATTACAGGTCTGCTATTGCCTACTAGGAAATATTTAACGAAAGATGTTTTATTTATTAGCATAAAGAGACACAGTGGATTATCGGGCGATTAAAGTGATGATGTGGCTGCCATACTTGTCAAAAATATAGCTCTAATTCAATAACAAGGCGACAGTCAGTCTCTGAGTTGATCTATGCCTGAGCAAACTGGCTCTGAAAGCAGGACATTGCCCGCTTAAAAGGGTCTTGGTAAATTGCACATAACAAAAAACACACAGCAACAACAACAAGCCCACAGAACGATTTCTCAATTGTAAATTTGCTTTCTGCCTGCCATGAGCCACTGCGCCTTAGCTTTTGCATCCCTAACATACCAGATCAATACAGAGAATATTTAATGTTCGTAATCTATGTGGGAAACAATATTTTCATAAGAAGTAAATTGAGAAGAAAATCAATAAAGGGAGCAAAGGAAGAAGGAACTAGGATTTACTGAGTGCCTGCTGTGTGCCAGGCTCTGTGTTAAGTGTTTCACAAATATTAGCAGGCTATCTCATTTAATTCTACCGAAAGCTGCAATGAATGAAGAAATAAGTTTATTTTTAAATTTTGAATTGCACATGTATTTGCTATTTTGTCCTTTGTTTTCCTTTGGTTTAATGTCACTGAAGCCCTGCAGGTAACTTGTACCATCAGAACAACCTAGCCTCTAGGTTGGGAGGGAAAGGGTGCTGATGTTACTTGTCAGTGAACATGTTTACTGCAATTAGTGCTCATATTTTCTTCTCAGCTCTCATCAGAATACTTGATCAGAATTTTAGTCTGTGTACAGTTGGCATAAAACGGATCCTTCCTGAAATACCAGCTTTTTACTAATCATGGTGAATTTAAAGAAATCTAACATAAACTATATCATGTAAGTCAATTTGTTCTTTAATATTTGTTAACTGTATTTGCATTTCAGGACAGAGCTGGTGCTATTTCAAAGTTAACAATTACATATTCTGATTTATTTTAGTTTACAAGCCAAGAAATGGTAGAGACCCTTTCTCGATTATTTTAATATGTAATAAGCTGAAATTGATCTGGTGGATCATAAGCATTTCCTGGGCTTCAGGAGCAGTTTAACTTCACAGCACCCTCTGCTGTTACTGTCAGTTTATAATCACTCTTCTAACTCACTGAGAGCAGGAGAGGAGCCCTCCTCAGAGAAGGGTCATTGCAGGTCCGAGTCATAGCCTCAGCCTTTGGGTTTTAAAAAGTGTGTCTTGATGGTGAACCCAAATCCAAGCAAACATGAGGGACTAATGTGCCCTAGGAATTTCTGAACCCCTAAGGAATTATCTTTGCATCCCTGTCTTCTCCCCCGAGCTCCAAGGCGCCTTTATCTGGTTGCCTCTGGACAATATCGAATGGGCATTGCACATTTTGCACCTCCAAACAGAGCTCTTGTTGCAGCACTGCCAGTGAAAACGTGACTTACCCCCCAGATCTTCTCATCTCTGTCTGTGGACCACAAGTCACTCAGCCCTCAAACGTAGGAGTTGTTTGTTATTTCTCTCTCCTTCTCACCCAGCACGTAGCACATGGTAAGGCCTTCATAAATATCTGCTGAATTAATTGAATAAGGAAGCAAAATTTCAACATATTAATTTAGAGAAAAGCATCTATGAAAACAGGAATAGGATCAACATGTATTTCCTGGTCTCCCTTTATGGAGAGAGGCTGACACCAGTTTATATGTCCTGGTCATTCCTACGTAGGCATGATAAGACACTTTTTGATTCCCACAGCCCCCATCAGGCAGGGCAGGGAACAAAGGATCTGACTTTCGGTCTCTAGGTTATAATCACATTGCTTCCTCATTCTCTGAATAAGGTTCTAGTTTCTCAGGGTGGAGCTGGATTGCTGCTGAATCTGCCAATCTGTTACCAATTGATTTCACATGTTTCTTGCCCTTGGCTAACTCATCTGCACCATGATGTGTGGAATCACTTGCTGAGAATAACTTTTTTTTTGTTCTGGACAACTGGTGTGGCTCCTTCGACCACTGATCTTTATCAGTCAATTTTCTAAATTATCTTAGTTGTTGCTATTGCTCAGTTGCCAAGTTGTGTCCAGCTCTTTGCAACACCGTGGACTGCAGCACGCCAGGCCTCCCTGTCCCCCACCATCTCCCGGAGTTTGCCCAAGTTTATATCCACTGAATCAGTGATGCCATCCAAACATTTCATCCTCTGTCACTCCCTTCTCCTTCTGCCTTCAATCTTTTCCAGCATCAGCATCTTTTCCAATGAGTCAGCTCTTCTCATCAGGTGGCCAAAATATTGGAGCTCCAGCTTCATCATCTGTCCTTCCAATGAGTTTTCAGGATTGATTTCCTTTAGGATTGATGGGTTTGATCTCCTTGCTGTCCATGGGACTCTTGAGAGTCTCCTCCAGCACCACAGTTTGAAACCATTAGTTCTTCAGTGTTGTTTATTGTTCAACTCTCATATCCGTACATGACTACTGGAAAGACCATAGCTTTGACTATATGGACCTTTGTCAGCAAAGTAATGTCTTTGCTTTTCAATACACTATCCAGGTTTGTTGTAGCTTTCCTTCCAAGAAGCAACCAAGTTAGTTAGTTGGATTTAAATTGACACCTTTTTATTTTAAAAAATACACACATAATACACAATTTAATAACACATAAGACTTCCCTGGTGGCTCAGACAGTAGAAAATCCACCAGCAATGCTGAAGACCTAGGTTCGATCTCTGGGTTGGGAAGATCCCCTGGAGAAGGGAATGGCTACGCACTCCAGTATACTGGCCTGGAGAATCCCATGGACAGAGCAGCCTGGTAGGCTACAGTCCCACCATGGGTTGCAAAGAGTCAGACATAACGGAGCGACTTTCACTTTCATGCAATTCAAAAGATTAACATCAGGCTAATACCGCAGTCCGGAAGTATCTTCTGTTAACAGTTAGCTGTATTTTTACAATAAGGTTTATTGGGATATCCCTGGCAGTCTAGTGGTTAAGATTATGTACTTTCACCACAGGGAGCACAGGTTTGATCCCTGGTCAGGGATCCGTATGCTCCACAGCACAGCCAAAAAATAAGTAAAATGGAATTTATTTTTTTCAGAAGTTTTAGGGTCACAGCAAAATTGAGAAATGTGGAGACTTCCCGTGTATACCCTGCCCCCATATACCCGGTCCCACACCACAGCCTCCCCCATCATCACATCCAGAGTTGGGTATTTCTAAAATCAGTGGCCCTACACCGGCACATCTGCAGTTTACATTACGTTCACTCTCGGCGTTGGACCCTGTATAAGTCTGGACAGATGGATAATGTCAAGTGTCTGCCATTAGTCTGTCACAGACAGAATGGTTTCACTACCCTAAAAACCTTCTGTGGTCAGCCTAGTGATCCCTGCCTCCCCACGAAGGCCTAGAAACCACTAATCTTTTCATACTGATGTATTTCTTGGTCTCTAGTCTGTGTATACATATATTAATATTATAAAACTGGGAACATACTATACACATAATTTTGTTTGGTTTTCTCTTTAAAGATTAAAACCTTCATTTTACAGAAATTCTCAAATATGCATAAGAAGTAGAGAGAAAACTATAATGAATCTCCATGTGCCCAACATCTGCTTCAGTAATCACCAACATTTTTGCCAATTGTGTTTCATCCCTCTCCTCCAACTACTCTTTTTTTTTTGGCTGAAGTATCTTCAACAAATTCAAGGTATCATGTCTTTTCATCCAAAATACAGAAATATGCATGCATATAAACTGACTTTTTCAATTAACATGACATCATGAATGCTTTCCATATCATTCACTATGGTTTGAAGCATTGTTTTTAACAACTGCCAAATATCGTCATTGTCTGTGTTTACTATGACCCCCCGAGTGCATCCCTGATTATTTCCTTAGGAAACATCTCTAGAAATAAATTATAGGATCAAAGGATAAGAATTTTAAAGGTACAAAAACAATCATAAATCATTAATCTATTTATACTCCATCAGGAGGATGTGAAAGGGTCTGTTTCTTTGAAACTTCACCGACTCTGGGTATTACCAATTGTATGGGTCAAGCTTCCATCGCAGATAACAGAATCTACTCTAGCTGGAAGCAGCAGATTTATTACCAATTATTATGACTCATTAGAAAAGACTCTGAGGCTGGGAGGGATTGGGGGCAGGAGGAGAAGGGGATGACAGAGGATGAGATGGCTGGATGGCATCACTGACTCGATGGACGCGAGTCTGGGTGAACTCCGGGAGCTGGTGATGGACAGGGAGGCCTGGCGTGCTGCCATTCATGGGGTCGCAAAGAGTCGAGAATAACTGAGCGACTGAACTGAACTGAGCTGATTATGAAATCACTAGAATATTTGAAAGAGCTGTTTGAGCTCCCAGGAATGAATTCTGAACACACTTCAGAGCTGGCTCACAAAGGGAGCAGCCTCTGGCACAGTGGGACAGCTGGGAATAAGAAAGCTACCACCATAATTACATGCTCTAAGCTGACGGTGCCTTTTCCATGACTCACACTGTCAAAATGGATGCCTCCTAACTCCCAGGAAACTGGGACTGGGTCCTGGTCTTGTACTTCAAGTGCCATGGAAATGCCAATGCCTCTGTGACCTTGCTTGCTAGCAGAAAGCAGAATTATGGCTTGTGCCTCATAATATTTCTACAGTTCAAATTCCATATGGACACACTGCCAGATAGAAGACTGGCCATCTGAAACATTCCAGCTGTCAGGGAGTCTGGGAAATGTAGTGTTTTGCTTTCCAGCTTTTACCCGGCAGCAAGACATAATACAAAGTGACTGGAATGGAGCTGAACGGGCCAAGCTCTAATACCTGCTACAGTCCACCCCTTTGGTAATACAGCATCCATATATAGTCTTCTGTCAATACGTCTTACAAACAAAAATAATAATGAAAACCAATATACTCTCCCAATGGACTTACACCCATACAAACAAAACTCAGCTTATCCTAAAAAGAAAAGCCAAATCTCACTGCACCCATCTCTCAGCGGTGTTTATTCTTCTTCTGGTATAACCATGTATTGATATCCTGTTATCTAAGTGCTAAATTATAAAGTTCACGACAGCTCTGTATCAGATATCTTAGCTTGCTCTGTATAATATAGTAAGTAAAAAAGAGAAGGAGAAAAAAAGAAATAGTAATATGCATAAAACTTGTGATTGCAGACCTCATTTCTTCAATTGGCCATCAGGTAGCCAGTACTAACCAGGAGTCAGAGATGCTCTTTCAGAGCTGGTTTATTTGATTCAGAATCCAAACAAAACCAACTCTTTGGTCTCACAAATCTCTTATTTTATTTCAATACAACCCCTACTTTTCTTTCTCATGCTTTGATTTATTGGAGAAACCATATTACTTTTTAAGTATAAAATGCTTCACATTATGGATTTGCTTGACTTCTTTTGAAATTCTCTGACTTGTTCTATTATTCCCTATCCAGTATTTCCTGAAAACCAGTAGGTATTCTAAAGACCTGGTTAGATTCGGGTTCTGCCTGTGCGTTGGCAATGGGAGGGAGCTCGTGGGCCTCTTCAGGCACTTCCGGTTGCCTCACATTGTGTTGCATCCAGTGTCCACTATCTACTTTCAGAGAATCTAAGATTGACCAGTGGGTTCAGGTGGTGCCATCCTGGTCCCTCCATTATAAAGATTCTCACCAACATTTCACCTAATGATTTAAGCGTCCCTTAAGATCATGATCTGGACCTATTACTTCATTCGAGATCAAAATTCATAACTTTTCTAATTCTACCAAACAATTAGCTATCCACGAATCACTGTAGGTCTGTATCCCAGGTCATGCCTTTCTCTAGGCAGGATGAACAACCAGTTACTTATGTATCTAATCTAACTGACATCACTATTTGTTATTCCTCAATTAAAACTGCCAGATTTTGCAAATAAAAATACAGGAAATACCTTTTTTTTGCTTTGGTTTTGGTTTCTTGGGTTTTTTGTTCCCTGACCAGAGATTGAACCCAGGCCCCCTGTAATGGGAACACAGAGTTCAGAGTTCTAACCAATGGACTGCCAGGGAATTTCCAGGACATCCAGTTAAATTTAAATTTCAGAAACACTAAATAAATTTTTTAATGTGTGTGCTTGAAATAGTAAAAGATAAACTGAGTCATATTAAAAACGACTGCAGTTCATCCATGTCTATTAACCATATTTACCATCCAAGTAAAGACAACAGTAAAAATCATACTTCTGGCTAACATATCGCAGTTACCCCTTATACAATAAAAGCACGGTAACCCTCCATCAAAAAGGAGATACCAAGGCTCATATTTTGGGTTACCAGCTAAGTCATGTTCTGCCTTTGATATCCTGTAATGTAGGTACTGAGTTCCTGAGTTGTGGCAGTTTTCACAGGACAGGAGAGAACTAAGATGCTTCCCAGGGGAATGACTGCATTCCAGACATAGTCCTCCTTACTTTATTGTGTACTAGCAACCCAATTTCACTTTGATAGTCCAGATCAATCACCCTAGCCAATACAGAAAATCCTGTTTTGCCTGAAGAGCCCTCAGTGGCCAGGCAGCAGTCTCAATTTCCAGTTTAATGGACTCATTGCTATAAACCCTGGGGGAAGCGTTCCTTCCTTAGAACTGAGGCCTATAGACCAGCAAAACCCAAAGTTAAGGGAATGGGAAACAAAAAACTTACTAGGGATCACTCTGTTCAGTTCAGTTCAGTCGCTCAGTCACGTCCAACTCTTTGAGACCCCATGGACTGTAGCCCACCAGGCTTCCCTGTCCATCACTAACTCCCAGAGCTTGCTCAAACTCATGTCCATCAAGTCGGTGATGCCATCCAATCATCTCATCCTCTGTTGTCCCCTTCTCCTCCTGAATTCAATCTTTCCCAGCATCAAGGACTTTTCCAATAAGTCAGTTCTTTGCATCAGGTGACCAAAGTGTTGGAGCTTCAGCTTCAGCATCAGTCCTTCCAATGAATATTCAGAACTGATTTCCTTTAGGACTGATTGGTTTGATCTTGCAGTCCAAGGGACTCTCAAGAGTCTTCTCCAACACCACAATTCAAAAGCATCAGTTCTTCGGCGCTCAGCTTTCTTTATAGCCCAACTCTCACATCCATACATGACTACTGGAAAAATCATAGCTTTGACTAGATGGACCTTTGTCAGCAAAGTAATGTCTCTGCTTTTTGATATGCTGTCTAGGTTGGTCATAACCTGTCTTCCAAGGAACAAGTGTCTTTTAATTTCATGGCTGCAGTCACCATCTGCAGTGATTTTGGAGCCCAAGAAAAGAAAGTCTGTCACTGTTTCCATTGTTTCCCCATCTATTTGCCATGAAGTAATGGGACTGGATGCCACGATCTTCGTTTTTTGAATGTTAAGTTTTAAGCCAGCTTTTTCACTCTCCTCTTTCACTCTTATCAAGAGGCTCTTTATTTCTTCACTTTCTGCCGTAAGGGGAGTATCATCTGCGTATCTGAGGTTATTGATATTTCTCCCTGCAATCTTGATTCAAGCTTGTACTTCATCCAACCTAGCATTTCACATATAAGTTAAGTTAAATAAGTTAAATAAGCAGGGTAACAATATACATCCTTGACGTACTCCTTTCCCAATTTGAAATCATTCCATTGTTCCATGTCCGGCTCTAAATGTTGCTTTTTGACCTGCAGACAGATTTCTCAGGAGGCAGGTCATATAGTCTGGTATTCCCATCTCTTGAAGAATTTTCCACAGTTTGTTGTGATCCACACAGTCAAAGGCTTTGGTATAGTCAATAAAGCAGAAGTAGATGTTTTTCTGGAACTCTCTTGATTTTTCTATGATCCAATGGATGTTGGCAATTTGACCTCTGTTTCCTCTGCCTTTTCTGAATCCAGCTTGAACATCTGGACATTTTCAGTTCACGTACTGTTGAAGCCTCTCTTGGAGAATTTTGAGCATTACTTTGCTAGCGTGTGAGATGAGTGAAATTGTGCAGTAGTTTGAACATTCTTTGGCATTGTCTTTCTTTGGGATTGGAATGAAAACTGACCTTTTCCAGTTCTGTGGCCACTGCTGAGTTTTCCAAATCTGCTGGCATATTGAGTGCAACACTTTCACAGCACCATTTTTTAGGATTTGAAATAGCTCGACTGGAATTCCATCACCTCCACTAGCTTTGTTCGTAGTGATGCTTTCTAACCCCACTTGACTTCGGACTCCAAGATTTCTGGCTCTAGGTGAGTGATCATACCATTGTGATTATCCAGATCATGAAGATTTTTTTTTTGGTGTAATTCTTCTGTGTATTCTTGCCACCTCTTCTTAATATCTTCTGCTTCTGTTAGATCCATACCATTTCTGTCCTTTATTATTAGAGATCACTAGGGGTAGAAATTTGTTGTTGTTCCTGACATCACTAAGTCATGTCCAAGTCTTTTGCAACCTCATGGACTGTAGCACGCCAGGCTCCTCTCTCCATGGGGTTTCCCAGGGAAGAATACGAGAGTGGGTTGCCCTTTCCTTCTTCAGGCGATCTTCCTGACCCAGGGATTGACTCTGTGTCTCCTGCATTAGCAGTCAGATTCTTTACCATTGAGCCACCAGGGAAGCCCCAGGGGTAGAAATAGGAGTGGCTTTTCTTTTCTTTAAATCTTTTATAATGTTTAAAAATATTTTTTTATTTGACCTCACCGGTCTTAGTTGCAGCACTTGGGCCCTTCGCCCTTCATCGTGGCATGCAGGATCTTTTAGCTGCAGCTTGCAAATGCACAGTTGCAGCGTGTGGGATCTAGTTCCCTGATCAGGGATCGAACCCAGGCTCCCTGCCTTCAGAGCACAGAGTCTTAGCCACTGGACTACAAGGGAAGTCCAGGGAGAAGCATTTCTTGTGATTATCATTTTTATTTTCACTCTGGATTTCCATGAATCCTGGCCACACATTAACTACTGATTGGTCACATCATGGAGGACATTACTCCAACCCTACCAGATGTTACCATCTACTGAGAATGTGACTGCATCTTCACAAGACCAGATGAGGGACCAGTGCGTTTTAGGTACATGAATCCACTGTCACACTTCATTTGCTATAATGTAAGTTCCTTGGTCTGAAGCAATGTACTTGGAATGCTATGACAGTGAAAAAGTCTGTTACATTTATCGAGTTGGATTGGGGCAGAAGCATTGTGAGCAGGGAAGACAAGTGAAGTCGCTCAGTTGTATCCAACTCTTTGCAATCCCATGGACTGTAGCCTACCTGGCTGCTCCATCCATGGGATTTCCCAGGCAAGAATACTGGAGTGGGTTGCCATTTCCTTCTCCAGGAGATCTCCCTGACCCAGGGATTGAACCCGGGTCTCCTGCATTGTAGGCAGACGCTTTACTGTCTGAGCCACCAGGGAAGTCCTAATTTGATTGCGGCAAGTCCGAGTTTGATTGGGGCAGAAGCATTGTGGGCCAGGAAGGCAAATCTACATACAAAGTGAAGAGGCCAATCCAGTGAGAAAAAAGTGCTATCCCTTCCAATGTGGACTGACCCATAAAAACAATGTAAATTATTTCTAACATCATATGACTTGTTCATTCCTCTGGGAAATAAGTTGTAAATTGCTGATCTTTGCTATTGGCAGTTTGGGCTATAGAATTCCATGTTGCCAAGCCCATGCACAGCCTCTGTTTCTGCCAGTTTGGCCTTTTTTGTTTCTTTAATGAGCTTTTTCAGCAGGGATGGGGTCACTGGAGAAAGAGGCTGACTGACATTGGCAGACTCATATGATAATTAAGATTCTTTTTCCCTTAGGTTGCTCGGTAGTAAGTATTCACCTAAATATCCTGTGCCCATTCAGAGAGGTCTGTCCACATATCTATTCCTCAGATTTCCTTAGCACCATTTTTCCAGTTGCCCCCACCCCAAGTCCAAATCATGAATCATTGCAGGTCTGTACTCCTGACCATTTCATTTTCTAGGCAGAATGTATAACCAGGTACATTACTTAGACGTCTGCGTGCTGAGAGGATGTCTCTTCTCCATGACCTTTCAGGGCTGTGGATGAGTAAGGCAGTTATCTATTGCTATGTAACTAACCACACCAAAACTTCATGGCTTAAAATAACCATAACTTAATTTTGCTCATGATTTACTCTTTGGGCCAGGCGCAGTAACAATGGCTCGTCTCATGTTGGAAGAGTCAGCTGGGAAACTTGACTGGGGCCTGGAGGAGGAACCTTCAGTTTGGCTCACTCACACGGCTGGCAAGTTGGTGCTGGCTGTTGGCCGGAGCATACCCAGGACTACGGGCCGGTTCTCTGCTCTTCTCTGTGTAGGCCGTTCCGCAACTTTCCCAAAGTAAGGTGGCAGGTTCCAAGAGTGAGAACGTCAAGAGCCTTGGAAGTCACATAACATCCCTCTGCCTTACTCTATTGGTCAAGGTGCAGGTTCAAAAGGGGGCAGAATACACAGATTCTGCTTCTTCATGGGAGACTGTCAGGTTATAGAAGAACAGATGGGGCAAGAGATATGACTGTGGTCTTCTCCAGAAATATAGTGTCCATAAAGCAGATTGAGAGAAAGGAACAAGGAAGTGGCATCAGGGCCCATAGGCACCCAAGCCCCTTGCCAAGAGACTTACTTGTGCCTTCTGGATTTATCTGAACCTAGTTTCATATACAGATCACTTCCAGCTGAAAACAAAGTGCTGCTGTGCATGCCTAGCTTTGTTGCTGGGCGAGCAGGCCAGCACTCAGCTCACGATGGCAGCTCGATTCACACAGTCACTTGATGACCCATAGTCAGTGTTTAGTTACCACCCGTGTCCATCAGGAAGTCATCTCTAGAGGAGACTCAAAAGGCGTTATATCAGCAGAGGATGATATAACTTTGATCCTATTCGTCTGAGCAGAGAATCATCTGGGGGGCCTGCCAAAGTCTCCACGTAGATCCCTATGTTCCACAGACACATCAAGACCCACTGGCTCTTCTGGGTCACATGGACCAATGGTGGAACAGCACCGTAACCTGCACTTCCTACAGAGCTTTCACTTTTCCAGGACCTACTGAAACCTGGTAGCCTTTTGGGTCACTCAGTAAATAAGTTAGAACACTAGTTACTAGAGTTAACTAGTAACTCATGGCCAAATGAGATATACCTTGCCTCCCAGATCCAAAGAGGCTCACTAAGCACTGTGCTTCTTTCTTAATGGTGGAAAGGGGCTGAAACTTGTCTTTCATCCTGGAATGTACATCTCAAGATGTCCCAGACCACTGGACTCCTAGAAATTTCACCAAAATAGCTAGAGTAGTTTCTATTTCCTATTCACCAGATCTAGTTAGCATGATATCACCAATGTAACAAATCAGCTTAATATCCTGTGGAAAGGTAATCAAGGTCCTTTCAGACCAGATCATGACAGAGGTCCTGAAAGTTGATATAGCCCTGAGGTAGGACACCGAAGGTGCCTTGTCAGCTGAAAATAAACTGTGTCTGATGATCCTAATTAATAGACATGGGGAGGAAGAAGCATTCTCTATATCAACAGCTTAATAGCAGGTCCTGGGGCTGTGTTGATTAACTCTAGAATTAAACTCTATCTGGAACAGTAATGCAATAGAAGTCACTACTGAATAAGTTTATGATAACCTACTGTCATTGTCCAAGACTCATCTGTCTTCTGCAAGTCCCAAAAGGCAAGATGAAGAGGGATGGGGTAGGAATCACCACCTCTTCATCTTCTTCCAAGTCCTTGATAGTGGCACTAATCTCTACAATCCTTCCAGGAATGTGGTTCTACTTTTGGTTTACTATTTTTATAGGTCACCCTAAGTAGAGGGAGCAGCGGCTGCGCTTTGCTGGAGCAGCCGTGAAGAGATACCCCACGTCCAAGGTAAGAGAAACCCAAATAAGACGGTAGGTGTTGCAAGAGGGCAGACACACTAAAACCATAATCACAGAAAACTAGTCAATCTAATCACACTAGGACCACAACCTTGTCTAACTCAATAAAACTAAGCCATGCCCTGTGGGTCTACCCAAGAAGGGTAGGTCATGGTGGAGAGGTCTTACACAATGTGGTCCACTGGAGAAGGGAATGGCAAACCACTTCAGTATTCTTGCCTTGAG
>SJYQ01096347.1:0-38122 GCA_006410935.1 Redunca redunca | reverse complement strand
GGGGAGTGGGGGAAGAACCGTAAAAAGTCTTGGTTTTGGTTTTATATTTAGTAAGTGTTAAACTTTTCAAATGTTTGTGTTTGATAATTGTTAAAATGGGATGAATAAATATTATATTGAGGATGTATATTTTTGTTTTTCTAATCTACACATGCTTTTGAAAAACTCTCTAGCTGACTTTTTATTTTCACAACCTCTGAAAAGAATTGAAAGATGAAAGATAAAAATCACAGTGCTATCTGGTCATCAGCCGAGCTTCTCTCCGAGGAAGGTGAAGATATCTGAGCTGGATGGTCCTTCTTCTCTGATTTATTGTGCTAATTGTCTCTGGGGCAACAACACACAAACCTGCCGGTATAGAAGAGTGCTGCACAGATTCTCAGTCTCCTCAGACTCTTTTGGGGTGAAATAAAACAGGGAATGCCTTTTCCCACTCTGAGCTGAACTGCCTCCTAAGTCTTCCAGCTTTCCCACAATGCCATGGGCTGGATCCTTCCCTCAATTGCACTCGCATCTACGAGTATGTTCATAGCATCCAAGACCCAGGCACCATGTAGCCTTCTGACGCCTTCCTTCCCTCCCCAAGTCTCCCCAAGCAGCAGTCCTGTAGGTGACCCAGCAGCACAGACTCCGAGACTAACTTTGTTTGACTCTGTGTCATTTCAGCCACACATTCAAGGTCAGACCAGGGAACTCACGACGGTTGAACTGTACCAGCTCCAATGCCTTGCTCACCCTGCATAGAGGATACCAACCATAGGGGGAGGGAGGCTTGAGGGTTCAACAGTGCCATCAACAGCCAGATGGCAGAGCCCTGGTGTTCCCTGTACTGAATAACACCTACGCCCTTACTCACAGGGAAGATGGGTTGAAATCGTTCAGTTGGTTCATGAGTTCTGGTAACTCCCTGGAGAGCAGGGGACCTGTCCTGGGCTGGTTTCCCTTGCACTTAATTGAGCCCCCTGCATGGGTTTGGGTATCCAGGTGTCTAGTGTGCTTCTGGGACTAGATCAGGAGCCCAGAAGAAAGTCTTTGGCTACTCCTTGCTGGATTCTTTTTCTGCTCCCAGGTAAACAGAGATGGGTGCAGAGCCAGGTGACTGAGCAGTCTGTTTAGTGGCACCTTTTTGTGCCCTCTTTTTCAGCTACCTGGGGACAAAGGTGTCTGTTCCAAAGGGACAGATTAGGAAATTTAATTAGAGGGTTTACAATAAAAACAAAAGCAAAACAAGGATGTACACATCTTAAGAAAACTAGTTCCTCAAATTCACAACAAAATGATCTGAATCAGGACAAGGATTAATTTTTCCACTGTGGTTGATAAGAATTTTCCTAAGAACTGAAGAAGCCCCTCAGCTGGATGTCAAACACTGAATTACAGACTGGAGCTTGTTGAATGATTCTATAGGATCCAGGCATATGGTCCTGAATGTTTCTAAGGGGTATTGTAATTCCCTATAATAGATCAATTGCTCTAATTTTCTTAGGGGGATTTTTCAGCATATATAACCAGGTCTGCTCCATCACCTGGAAGCAGAATGTTTCTACCCTCTGGCAAAGTTGCAAAGGCTTAGTATTTTTTAAAAGTTATTTATTTCTAAGTCAGCAAATGTGTATTCAGCCGCTCCATCATGTCACACTCGTTGTGATCCCATGGACTGTAGCCCGGGGGGCTTCTCTGTCCATGGGCTTTTCCAGGCACGAGTACTGGAATGGGTTGCCATTTCCTTCTCCAGGGGGTTATTCCCAGCCCAGGGACTGAACCCACATCTTCTGCATTGCAGGCAGATTCTTTACCACTGAACCACCAGGGAAGTCAGCAAATACATACGTGTGTGTGTGTGTGTGTGTGTCTGTTGTGGGTGCATATACACAGTTTTTTTGATATATAATTTATGTATCATAAAGTAGTCAATATTTTACATATACACAATATACAATTTAACAGTATTTAGAAAGTGTATTGAATTGTCCAATCACCACAATTCAGTTTTATAACAGTTCAACTGCCCACCCCGCCCCCCAAATTCCTTTTACCTTCTTTCACCTTCCATTCTCACCCCCACCCTGAGGAAACCACTAAACTATTTCCTCTTCCTATATATATTTGACTTTTCCAGACATTCCATATAAATGGAATAATGCAATGCATAGTTTTTCATGTCTTCTTCTTTCACTCAGCATAATGATTTTGAGGTTCATCCAACCTGTAGCATGATCATTCTTTTCTATTGCTGAGTAATATTCCATTGTATGGATGTACTACATTTCTTAAAAAAAAACAAACAAACAAACCTATATTTGAATAGAAGCTATATGGCACTGGGATAAATGTGTTAGGAGTTCAGAGAAAATTCAAGATATGGTGCTTACGCTAAAGGTCCCTAGAATTTAATCGGAGGGGCAAATTAAGACACATGCAACAATAAACAAGTCTGTAACTATGTGTGGTGATGGGTGTTAACTAGGCTTATTGTAGTGATCATGATAGAGTATTTACAAGAGATTGGGTACATAATACCCAATCATGTTGCATACCTAAAACTAGGATACAGTCAAACAACACAGATTTAAGCTACATGGGTGGACATAGATACAGATTTATTTTTTTCAATAATAAATTCTACAGTATTACTCAATGCAAGGAGATCCAATCAGTCCATTCTGAAGGAGATCAGCCTGGGATTTCTTTGGAGGGAATGTTGCTAAAGCTGAAGCTCCAGTACTTTGGCCACCTCATGCAGAGCTGACTCATTGGAAAAGACTCTGATGCTGGGAGGGATTGGGGGCAGGAGGAGAAGGGGACGACCCAGGATGAGATGGCTGGATGGCATCACTGACTTGATGGATGTGGGTCTGAGTGAACTCCGGGAGTAGGTGATGGACAGGGAGGCCTGGCGTGCTGTGATTCATGGGGTCGCAAAGAGTCGGACGACTGAGCGACTGAAGTGAAGTGAAGGTTAGTTGAATCTGTGTATGTGGAAACGTGGAGTCAGAAGAACCCCATAAATGGAGAGCCAGCTGTAAGTTGTTTGCAGATTTTCAACCGTGTAGAGGGTCAGTGTCCCTAACGCTTACGTTTTTGAAGGGTCTGCTCTAATGTTTTATATCAGTGATAGCTCAATGAAAAAAAGTGCCTGAAGGAGAAAGGTAACATTAATTTTTAAATTTATTTTTTGAAGTATAGTTTATTTGCAATGTTGTGTTAATTTTTACTCTATAGCAAACTGAATATACATACATATATTTATATATATATATGCACACACATTTTTCTTCATATTCTATTCCATTATGGTTTATCCCAGGATATATTGAGTACAGTTGCCTGTATTATACAGAAGGAACTTGGAACTTGTTTTTTATCCATCCTATGTATAACGGCCATAAACTTGGGCAAACTCTGGGAGATGGTGAGAGACAGGGAGGCCTGGCGTGCTGCAGTCCAGGGGCTCATGAAGAGCTGGGCATGACTTGGTGACCGAACAACAGTAACAACAATGTATGGTAGTTTGCTTCTGCTAATCCCAGACTCCCAGTCCATCCCTTGGCACTCCCTTGGCCACTGCAGTTCTCTTCTCTATTGTGAATCTGTCTCTGTTTCACAGAGAAGTTCACTTGTGCATAGTTTAGATTCCCCATATAAATGATATCATACGGCATTTGTCTTTCTGTTTCACTTAGCCTGATAATCCCTAGGTCCATCCATGTTCCCGCAAAAGGCACTACTTCCCTCCTTCTGTGTGGCTGAGGAGTATTCCACTGTGCATATGTATCACAGCTTCTTTATCCATTCATCTATTGGTGGACATCTAGGTTGCTTCCATATCCTGGCTATTGTGAATAGTGCTGCTATGAACATCGAGGTGCATATTCTGAGAAAAGTAACGTAAAAAATAGTGTTTAAGAAAGATAAACTGGTAGAGCTGTGTAAGATAAATTGCAGTGGAGGAATCCTGAGATCGGAGGCATTAGCTGGATGATTCTAGAACAGGTTCTGGCAAGGGACTAAACAGAGTTGACTACAGTGGATAGAGAGGGGTTGTCTAGATGGACTCTCCCCCAGCCTCCTCTCCTTCCCAGCCCCCCACTCCCCCCACCAGGGAGGGGGACGGGGAGGTAAGGGTTCCCAACTCCAGAGACACGCCAGACTTTTCCCCGACTCCAAGTGCACATTTGCTGCTGGAACGCCTTCATTTTCTCAGACCTCTGCTCTTTCAGAAAGGCCTCCTGAGTAACCTGGCCCATCATCCACCCTGTCATTCATTACCTCATCTCCCTACTGATTTTCTTCCACCATGCTTATCACAGAGCACGAACCATGATTATCTTGTTTACCATCTTCTTTTCCATGCTGGGAATCTGCATCTCTATCTAACACAGTGTCTCCTGTAACTTAAAGGCTATTCGCTGAATGTATACAACTTGCATGCGAGACGTTTCACAGGAAAAGCGGCTAGGACACGGAGTGAGCTCTCGCCAAGAAGACAGGGCAGCAGGGGAGAGAAGGGGGTTTCTGCAGGAACACGAAACCTCCGCTATGGGTGTGTGGTGTCTCTCCGCCCATGCAGCGGACAGCCACCAGAAACAGCCCTCTGAGAGGCCGTGGGCGAGAACGAGGGAAGGCAGTCAGGGTTGAGACAAAGTGTTAGCTACAGCCATGAGAGCGTGTGTATTTCACAGGGACTAAAGCAAATAATAGATGAGGAAACAGCGGAAACAGTGTCAGACTTTATTTTGGGGGGCTCCAAAATCACTGCAGATGGTGATTGAAGCCATGAAATTAAAAGACGCTTGCTCCTTGGAAGGAAACTTATGACCAACCTAGATAGCATATTCAAAAGCAGAGACATTACTTTGCTGACTAAGGTCCGTCTAGTCAAGGCTATGGTTTTTCCTGTGGTCATGTATGGATGTGAGAGTTGGACTATGAAGAAGGCTGAGCGAAAAATTGATGCTTTTGAACTGTGGTGTTGGAGAAGACTCTTGAGAGTCCCTTGGACTGCAAGGAGATCCAACCAGTCCATTCTGAAGGAGATCAGTCCTGGGATTTCTTTGGAAGGAATGATGCTAAAGCTGAAACTCCAATACTTTGGCCACCTCATGCGAAGAGCTGACTCATTGGAAAAGACTCTGATGCTGGGAGGGATTGGGGTCAGGAGGGGAAGGGGATGACCCAGGATGAGATGGCTGGATGGCATCACTGACTCGATGGACCTGAGTCTGAGTGAACTCCAGGAGTTGGTGATGGACAGGGAGGCCTGGCGTGCTGCAATTCATGGGGTCGAAAAGAGTCGGACACAACTGAGCGACTGAACTGAACTGAACTGAACGGAGAAGAAACAAACAACCAAGAAGGTAGCTGCTGCTGCTAAGTCGCTCCAGTCGTGTCTGACTCTGTGCGACCCCACAGACGGCAGCCCACCAGGCTCCCTCATCCCTGAGATTCTCCAGGCAAGAACACTGGAGTGGGTTGCCATTTCCTTCTCCAACGCATGAAAGTGAAAAGTGAAAGTGAAGTCGCTCAGTCGTGTCTGACTCTTAGCAACCCCATGGACTGCAGCCCACCAGGCGCCTCAGTCCATGGGATTTTCCAGGCAAGAGTACTGGAGTGGGTTGCCATTGCCTTCTCCACCAAGAAGGTAGATGAGTCCCCAAAAGAGCCGGAAAAGAAAAAGACAAGGACCAAGTCCTAGGAGATGTAGTGTGTTCCCCTGGCGCCTTGCGCCTCGGCCACTTCCACCCATCAGAGCTTCTGCATCACTTCCAGGTTGCATAGACTTTTGCAAAATAGTTTTCTTTACTTTTTCGGCTGTGCTGGGTCTTCAGTGCTGCCTGGGCTTTTGTCTAGGCGCTGCGAGTGGGAGTGACTCTCTAATTGCAGGGCATGGGCTTCTCACTGTGGTGTCTCCTCTTGCTGCAGGGCACAGGCCCTTGGGCACGTGGACTTCAGTAGCTGAGACGTGTGGGTTCAGTAGCTGTGCTCCCAGGCTTGAGAGCACAGGCTCAACAGTTGTGGTGCATGGGCTTAGGTGCTCCGTGGCATGTGAGATCTTCCTGGACCAGGGATAGAACCCGTGTTTCCTGCATTGCCAGGCAAATTCTTTACCACTGAGCCACCAGGAACGCCCAAACTGCATAGACTTTTGAGCCCCTTTCCCCAACTTACTTCCACTCCAAATCTTTACACACCGTATCAGAGCCAGAAGGGGCTCATCATGCATTCTGTTAATGTCCCTTGCAGATGAAAAACTCTAAGAGAGAATTGCTTACCCAGCTAGTGGCAGAGGAGGGTCTATGATCTGATTCTATGATATGAGATACCTGGTTAGAGGTGGGTCTGTCTACAATCTGACTCCCTGTCTTCTCAGCACAGTCTCCTCTCCACGTCCCCACATTTCTTAAACTTTGAAATAAAGCCACCATATTCTGAATAAGCCAAATATTGGTCTAGTGTCTATAGAATTCATTCCTCTCTGGTTTCCCAGCAATCCTTGGGGAGAGAAAACAGTGGAAACAGAATGACATGCAATTATTTCAATATAGGAACCATGTTTTGAGGAATCTACTGAGCTAACTGAAGAACCTAAGCTGATCCAGAAACTATAATTAGACATCACACATAAAAACAGGACCTTTTCTGCATGATTGACACTGAATCCAACTTTGACAGTGTGCTAACATCCAGGAGAGCTAATTATCTTGGTTTTAACAACCCCAGAGACGGGGCTTCCAGTACAGGCTTCTTGGCAGAGTCAACTCGTGTGAAGTGCCCCCAGCTACAGATACTAAAAAATGTTAGATAAAATGCGACAGAGCTTATTTAAAATATGCAACTACATTAGCAAGAAAGAGAGACCCTCAGATGCTAGAAACAAAAAGGGACTAAAAGCTAGAGCCATATAGTGTGGTGTGATTCACAGCTGTAGTTACCAGGAGTACGAGGAGGGTGCTATCTGACCCAGAAATTTACTCTACTGTGAGCATCCTTGTCAACACCCTACAAAGACAGGAGCTGAGGTTTTGGGTAAACAGTTGGAATTGAGACCACGGCATAAAACTGAGATTCTTGCAACTCAGCCCCATTAGTAAAGAGGACACAGAAAATCTATACCCACCGTCATGCCTCTGTCCAAATGCCTGAAAGAAAAAATGATACCTCTGAATTTATACTATTTACTTGGGGCAGCAAACCCTAAACTAAACTTGCTACATATAAATTGGTCCTGTGTTGGTAATATACCTATAGTAATTCAAGTCCTTAAGATAATAGAGTCATCTGAAGAGACAAAGAATTTAATATGTTCAAGCTATATCTAAGGGGAAAAAAGGACTTTTAAAGAAGAAATGGGTGGGCTTCCTTGGTGGCTCAGTGGTAAAGAATCCACCTGTCAGTGCACCAGACGCGGGTTTGATCCCTGGGTCAGGAAGATCCCCTGGAAATGGCAGCCCACTCCAGCATTCTCACCTGGGCAGTGACACAGACAGAGGAGCCTGGTGGGCTCCAGTCCCTGGGGTTGCAAAAGGGTCGGGCATGACTTAGTGACTAAACGGCAACAAAAGTAGAAATAAAGATGCTAGGAGGAATAAAGCATGACGAAAATAGAACAAGCAGAGGGACTTCCCTGGGGTCCAGTGGTTAAAACTCTGCCTTGCAGTGAAGGAGACATGGATTCCACCCCAGGGGAACTAAGATCCCACCTGGCATGGAGCAACCAAGCCTTTAGCTGCAATCCACATGCTACAAAGAAAGATCCCTAATGGTGTAACTCGGATTCCACATGCAACAATTAAGACCCAACACAGTCAAATAAATAAAATTTAATATTAAAAAAACACAGAACAAGCCGGTTGATAAAGGAAACAAAAACAAGAAGGAGAGTTTAAATTAAAGATAGGGTATAAATTTAAAGAATAAATTCAGCTAAGCACTCTATTCTTAATTTATGGCTACATCTTCCTTTGATCGTTAAATTTCATAAAAAAACTTTCATTTAAAATAATTACTCAAATGTTCAACAAGGCACCTGATTGAATAATGACCCTCAAAATTCAGAGAATCAACCCTGAATATTCACTGGAAGGACTGATGCTAAAGGTGAAGTTACCATACTTTGATCACCTGATGCGAAATGTCAACTGATTAGAAAAGACTCTGGTGCTGGGAAAGACTGAGGGCAGGAGGAGAATGGGGTGACAGAGGATGAGATGGTTGGATGGCATCACTGACTCAATGGACATGAGTTTGAGCAAGCTTCAGGAGATAGTGAAGGTCTGGGAAGCCTGGTATGCTGCAGTCCATGAGGTCGCAAAGAGTCAGACATGACTTAGTGACAGAACAACAACAAATTCATGTTTTTACCTGAAACCTTAGAATGTGGCCTTATTTGAAAATAGAGTCTTTACAAATTTAATCAGCTAACGTGGTTTCATATGAATGTGAATAGACCCTCATTCAGTGTCTGGGGTCCTCATAGGAAAGGCTTAGGATGACATAAAGGTGTTAAGTTGTAGAGATACAGGGAGTAAGGGCTTCCCTGCCAGCTCAGTGGTAAGGAATTCACCTGCCAATCAATTCAGACGATTCAAGTTCAATCCCTAGGTCAGGAAAATCCCCTGGAGAAGGAAATGGCAACTCATTCCAATGTTCTCGCCTGGGAAATCACATGGACAGAGAAGGCTGGTGGGCTATAGTCCATGGGGTCACAAAGAGTCAGACACAACAGGGACTAAACGACAACACGGGAAAGAAGGTCATGTGATCACAGAGGCGGAGGTTGGAGTGATGTGAGCAAGCCAGGGGTTGCCTACAACTGCCGGAAGGGTCCTGAGGCCAAGATGGGTCCAGAGGCCAGGAAGGATCCTTCCCCAGAAATTTCAGAGGGAACATAGCCCTACAGGCTCTTTCATGTCAGAGTTTCTGCTTCCAGAGCTGTAAGAGAATAAGTTTCTGTTGTCTTAAGCACCCAGTTTGTGGAATGTTTTCACAAAAGCCCTGTGAAACTAATATAAACATAGATTTGATAAGAATTCAGAAGTAAGAAATAGAGAAGTTAGAAGGAAGCCAGTATTTGAAAAGCTCACGACTAAGAATTTTCCAGATTGGATGAAATACAAGAATTCTGAAATTTCACATTGCCAGATCTGGCAAATAACATACGAGATTCCTGGTTGCATTTGACTTTTAGATAAGGAGGAATGATTTGTTTTAGTAGAAGCATTGAGTCACTGTTGTTCATTCACTCAGTCTTGTTTGAATCTTTGTGGCCCCATGGACTGCAGTACACCAGGCCTCCCTGTCCTTCACCATCTCCTGGAACTTGCTCAAACTCATGTCCATTGAGTCAGTGATGCCATCCAACCATCTCATCCTCTGTCACTCCCTTCTCCTCCTGTCCCCAATCTTTCCCAGCATCAGGGTCTTTTCCAAAGAGTTGGCTTAGCTAACATTAAAATTCAACTAGCCTTCCTGCATTTTATCTGGTAATTCTACTCAAATTGGAAATTCACAGAACATCCTGAATGGATCAATAAAAATGAACGTAGGCCTAAATGAATCTCAGTGAAACTGCTGAGCACCAATAACAAAGAAAACATTTTAAAACAGCCATAAAATCAGAACAGTGGGATAGCAACAGATTTCTCTGCAGCTAAAACAGAAGTCCAAGGTAATGGAATTCGATATTCAAAAGGCTAAGGAAGAACTCTCAGCTTAAATAAAGTTAGATGAAGTATCATTCAGGAGTGAGAACCAAATAAAGGTAGCTTATGGCAAAGAGAAAGTATTTTCTATCCACAGACCTTCACTGAGGGATTAACTGATGCATTGAAATGTAATGTTGAGGATTGGATTTCTAAGCAAGTGTTTTTATTTACATATTGAACTGGGTGGCCTTTGGCACACCCTCCTCATGATACCAGCTTTGTGATATTCATACCCATGTATGATCATCTTTCTTTGAGTGTTGGGGGGACATTTGCTATGTGACAATAAATAACTAATACAAGTATCATCTGGAAATAGCAATAGCAATGACTAATTGTGGAGCAACAGAAATAAGATTCCACTAAGACTCTCTTTAATAAAAATAAGGGATAGAGTGGGAGTCTGGGATTGACTTGTACAATTGCTACATTTAAAATGAAACGTCTTTCCATGAACAGAAAAAGAAAGATACTAACAAGTGACTAGAGTTCATGTGTTCTAAGGTTCTTGCATCATTTATGAGGGTCAAGATAATGATTCATTTCACAATTTGTTAAGTTAGAATGCATATTTAAACATTGAGCATGTCCTCTGCATTGGCAGGTGGATTCTTAAAGGAACACTACTGGGTATAAGAGGAGAGTGAAAAAGTTGGCTTAAAGCTCAACATTCAGAAAATGAAGATCATGGCATCTGGTCCCATCACTTCATGGGAAATAGATGGGAAAACAGTGGAAACAGTGTCAGACTTTATTTTGGGGGGCTCCAAAATCACTGTAGATGGTGATTGCAGCCATGAAATTAAAAGATGCTTACTGCTTGGAAGGAAAGTTATGACCAACCTAAATAGCATATTCAAAAGCAGAGATATTACTTTGCCAACAAAGGTCCATCTAGTCAAGGCTATGGTTTTTCCAGTGGTCATGTATGGATGTGAGAGTTGGACTGTGAAGAAGGCTGAGTGCTGAAGAATTGATGCTTTTGAACTGTGGTGTTGGAGAAGACTCTTGAGAGTCCCTTGGACTGCAAGGAGATCCAACCAGTCCATCCTAAAGGAGACCAGTCCTGGATGTTCATTGGAAGAACTGATGCTGAAGCTGAAACTCCAATACTTTGGCCACCTCATGTGAAGAGTTGACTTACTGGAAAAGACTCTGATGCTGGGAGGGATTGGGGATAGGAGGAGAAGGGGACGACAGAGGATGAGATGGCTGGATGGCATCACTGACTCAATGCACATGAGTTTGGGTGAACTCTGGGAGTTGGTGATGGACAGGGAGGCCTGACGAGCTGCTATGCATGGGATTGTAAAGAGTCGGACATGACTGAGTGACTGAACTGAGCTGAAATATCAATACAATTTTTAGAAAATATATATGAATGTCAAATCAGAGGGAAGAGGGGAGAAAGGAGATAAAACCATCATTTCAAGGGAAGGCAAAAAAAGAGGAGAAGATAGAGAAAAAGCCGTGTTAAATCAAAAGTGCAAATAAACTGCTAGAAATGAATACAAGTAAATCAGTAATCACGAGAAATGTGAACAAAGATATCTCAATACTTAAAAACCACATTCAGTCAATTCAGTTCAGTTAAGTCACTCAGTCGTGTCTGACTCTTTGCGACCCCATGAATAGCAGCACGCCAGGCCTCCCTGTCCATCACCAACTCCCAGAGTTTACCCAAACTCATGTCCATCGAGTCTGTGATGCCATCCAGCCATCTCATCCTCGGTCGTCCCCTTCTCCTCCTGCCCTCAATCCCTCCCAGCATCAGAGTCTTTTCTAATAAGTCAACTCTTCACATGAGGTGGCCAAAGTACTGGAGTTTCAGTTTCACCATAAGTCCTTCCAATGAACACCCAGGACTGATCCCTTTTAGGATGGACTGGCTGGATCTCCTTGCAGTCCAAGGGACTCTCAAGAGTCTTCTCCAACACCACAGTTCAAAAGCATCAATTCTTCGGCACTCAGCTTTCTTCACAGTCCACTCTCACATCCATACATGACCACTGGAAAAACCATAGCCTTGACTAGATGGACTTTTGTTGGCAAAGTAATGTCTCTGCTTTTGAATATGCTATCTAGGTTGGTCATAAGTTTCCTTCCAAGGAGCAAGCGTCTTTTAATTTCATGGCTGCAATCACCATCTGCAGTGATTTTCAGATTAAAAAATATAAATTCCAGAGCACATGTTTTTCTCTCCTTTCCATCATGCAGAAGAGCTTCTAAAATACAAGCTGTTGACGCACTAGGTCATATCGAGGAGAGAGCACTCTGCAAGCAACATATCTGGCACGACTCCATTTGCTTCGGCCCATTCGAAGCTCATAGTAATGGAGAGTGAAGTATTTTTTAGCTTTTTCACCTTGGGCAAGCATCTTATCTACTCTTTAGCAAAGCTGAAGGGAATTCTGGTTTTTTTTTCTAAATAATTTTAGCTGCATTGGGTCTTTGTTGCTGTGGGCGGGCTTCTCACTGCACTGACTTCTCCTGTTACAGAGAATGGGCTTTGGGCATATGCTCATTTCAGTAGTTGTGGTGCATGGGCTAAGTTACCTGCAGCATGTGGAATCTTCCCGGACCAGGGATCAAACCCATGTCCCCTGCATTGGCAGGTGGATTCTTAACCACTGGACCACAAGGGAAGTCCGAGGGGAATTCCTGTCTTGAATGTCTGCACTTGATATTTGTGACATATGTTGAAAAGAATGTGGTAAAGTTCTATACAGAAACCTAAGTTATTCGGTCTGGACTACAATGTAGTTTATTGCTAAGGGCTAAAGATTAATCTTGGATACTTTTCGGTCTTGGTTTTATCAGCAATTGAAAACCACCCTGGCCAGATAAAGTTTCCTTAAAACCGGTTTTGAGTCAAATGCCTCTTTCATCTCTTAGTATCAAAAAGCGACAGAAATCTTCAGTACAGTACCCTAGTCTGCTACCTCCAGGTGATTTGTTTTCATCTTTTACTAATCCATCCATAGTGCGTGCTGACCCCCCAGTGGGGCGGACAAGGCCCCAGTCATCCCTTGCATGGATCACTTTCCCCCAGGACCGGTCCTGCCACTGAGGGACCTGACGTGGGGGTTGTGGGGTCCTCTCCCTCACGAACTCTTGTGCTCCCCCGGCCAAGTCTAAGAGTTTCAGGCCGTGCAAAAATCCTCAGAGACGCTGGAAACTTGATGATCCTGTTTGTCCACAAGCGTGAGCCCCAGTACATGCTAAACCCTTTCAGACTTTCTTCTTCCCTTTAATCGGCTTGGTTCCTCTGAGAATTCACCCAAACCAACCTGTTGGGCAGCTCCTCTCCCACACAGCCTGAAGCAGCCTGCACCTCCACCTCTGCACTCTGGTTTTATTATAAATAAATCAAATCTGCCTCTTGAATTGCATCAGTGAGCAGAGTCCCCACTGCCTTTTCTTACAGCAGGACCCTTTTTGTAGGTGAATGAATCTCTAAAAGCTCAGATACTGAATTAGGTTTGTCATTGTTCAATCACTTAGTCATATCCAACTCTTTGCAACCCCATGGACTGCAGCATGCCAGGCCTCCCTATCCTTCACCATCTCCTGGAATTCACTCAAACTCATACCCATTGAGTTGGTGATGCCATTCAACCATCTCATCCCCTTCTCCTCCTGCCTTCAATCTTTCCTGGCATTGCGGTCTTTTCCAATGAGTCAGCTCTTTGCATCAGGTGGCCAAAGTATTGGAATTTCATGTTCAGCATCAGTTCTTCCAATGAATATTCAGAGCTGACTTCCTTTAGGATTGATCTCCTTGCAGTCCAATTGACTTTCAAGTCTTCTCCAGCACTACACGGTAGGGAATCTCAAAATTCAGATGCTATCTCACTCTGATCCGTATCTTTTTCATCTGCAAGATTGGCTAGAACTACCACCAGATACCTTACCTAAGGGTCTGATGATCCAGGAACCCTTTAGTGAAGAAGATAAAGGAAAAAAGTTTTAGCTATTTCAACTTCAAAAAAGTTCACTCTTAAGAGGTAGGTTTATGTTTCTGCAAAGTTTAAACACATCATTATAAGCATACCAGTGCCAGCCATAGATGTACGATGAACTAGCCACTTACAAATGCTCCTCCAACTACTGTGTATATGAAACCATACACACACATTTGAACTTTCCTTTTTTATTTTGGTTTTAATCAAACTTGCAACTTGTTTCAAAATCCCAAATTCTTATCAGATTTTTAAGGAAAGTCTATATTTTAGAAAAGATTTGGACTTTATACAAAAATAAATCAATTTAAACTGGTTAGTTGTAGGGCATAATCTTTGATAGTGATTTTATAATAACAGAAATAGCAGAAATGTAACCACCCCCTCTTCAAAAGTCATATATGAGTTTATACGTTAGAGCTAATAGTCACAGGTTGGATTCCCCTACTGGGCTCCTTTCAGTTCAGTTCAGTTCAGCTCAGTCGCTCAGTCGTGTCCGACTCTTTGCGACCCATGAATCGCAGCACACCAGGCCTCCCTGTTCATCACCATCTCCCGGAGTTCACTCAGACTCATGCCCATCGAGTCCGTGATGCCATCCAGCCATCTCATCCTCGGTCATCCCCTTCTCCTCCTGCCCCCAATCCCTCCCAGCATCAGAGTCTTTTCCAATGAGTCAACTCTTCGCATGAGGTGGCCAAAGTACTGGAGTTTCAGCTTCAGCATCATTCCGTCCAAAGAAATCCCAGGCTCCTTTAGAACTTAAAAAAAAAAAAAAGGATTTTTCTATTTTAAACTTGAAAATCAATACTGAGGAATCAAAGCAGAAACACAATGACCTCAAGGGACAAGCCAGCAAAAAGTCACTATGCCTTCAAAGAGGGATTAATATTTCTGAGGGACAAGTCCAGAGAACACTGCTTAGATTGCTTCCTCCCTAAGCAATACAGGGGAAATTCACCAGTGAGGTTCACGTGAGTTACCAATTCACTTGACGGCTGTGACTTTGCCTACAAATGAGTCCACTGGCATCATGGTTTCCTCAGTTCTGGGTTCTTGAAGGGACTGAGCTCCTGAGCCTGCAGGGTTGAAGGCTGGATTCTTGACTCTGGTTACTTCACCCTGTAGCCCAGGTTTGGCTACTCCTGCCGTGGCTGTTTAGTTGCTAAGTCGCATCTGACTCTTTGAGACCCCCTGGACTGTAGCCTGCCTGGCTCCTCTGTCCATGAGGTTTCCCAGGCAAGGACACTTGAGTGGGCTGCCATTTCCTTCTCCAGGTGATCTTCTCGACCTAGGAATTGAACCTTCATCTCTTGCCCTGGCAGGTAGATTCTTTACCACTGAGTCACTTGGGAAGCGCCCCCAGGCTTGGCTACCAGCAGGCTTCTCCAAGATCCCGTTGTACAGCTTGGAGCAAGAAGGCCTGCTTCAGACAGACCCCAGACTTGCTCCAGCCACCTTCACAAAGAGGCCATTGGACCACAAGCCTATGATCCTACGTCCTCCCCCAAAACGGTGGTTAGAGTGTTTGCGGCTTCAGCCCTTCACCTTGACTACTCTGGACTGTGCTTTGGACTGAACTGTGTCCCCTGAAGTCCATATGCAGAAGCCCTCACCACCCCCACCGCATGATGAGAGCTGAGCTAGGATATCTGGGAGGTGATTCATTCTAAATGAAGTCATGAGGGTGGGCCCCCTGATGGGATTCGTGCCCTTATAAGAAGAGACATCAGAAGGCTTGTGGTCTCTCCCCAGCTTGTGAGGGTGCGGGGAGAAGTCGGTAGTCCAGGAGCCTCTGTCCAGGGTCTCACCAAGCCAGCACCCCAATCTAGGACTTTAGACTCCAGGACAGTGAGAAATAAATTCTGCTATTTAAGCCCCCTGTTTTAGAGTCATGGCAGTCTGAGGAGACTAGGACAGACCGTGATACCCTTAGGGCCCTAGTAAAGAATCCTCCTGCCAACGCAGGAGACACAAGAGACCCGGGGTCAATCGCTGGGTCGGGACGATCCCTTGGAGAAGGAAATGGCAACCCACTCCAGTCTTCTTCCCTGGAAAATTCCACGGGCAGAGGAGACTGTGTGTGTGTTAGTTGTTCACTCGTGTCTGACTCTTTTGGCGACCCCATATAACCTGCCAGGCTCCTCTGTCCATGGGATTCTCCAGGCAAGAATACTGGAGTGGGTTGCCATTCCCTTCTCCAGGGGGTCTTCCCAACTCAGGGACTGAACCCAGGTTTCCACATTGCAGGCAGACTTATTACAGTTTGGAAATGGAAATCGCAGAATCGGACATGATCGCACACATAGACATCGGGATGAGCTTTAGCTGGGTGTGTGACCACAGCAAGACCCTCACCTGCAGCCCCCACAAAAGAAAGGTCTCTTAACAGTGGCCTTCTCACAGATCACGGAGCCCTCTTCTTCTGCTCAGCCCCTTCCCACCTCCCACTCCCCGACCCCCTGCAGGCAGCCTTCCAGGGAGTCCACCACTTCTCCCCGCCCTGGTTCACGCCTCTGGATGGTTGCTGTTTCTAACCGGTCCTTCTGGCCCTATCTCTGAGACCACTGCCTGACTCAGCCTAACCTTCCTCCCTGAGAACACTGCCCAAGTATCACCCTGGATGCCCAAAGGCAGGGCACGAGAGCTTCATTGACAATCACCTGTAGCCAATTGACCCAGAGAAGATGAAAGGGAGACTCATTGCCCAAGGCGAAGTGAGAAATAGGCTTCAAGAATGGAACAGAGTGAATAATAGAGGGAAGAGATACATGACAGAGGTGGGCAGGCCAGCTAGATAACAGCTGTGGATTGGCGGTTTCCACCAGCCGGAGATTCCGGGGCACTGCTGCAGAGAGCTTTCCAGGGCACCCAAATCTAGCAAGGCTGTTCTCTGAACTCTTTCTGCACCTCTGTCCACGGTCAGAGGCTGCTCTTTTGACATCCTCTTTTTTCCATCTGTAGTTTCTTCCAGGTCATCAGGGCACCAGGGCTTGTACCTGCTTCATTCTTCAGTTTTGTCTAGAAAACAGTGGTTGGTTATTCAAATTCTACTGAACTGAATGGTGTTCATTTCTTTTTTAACTTTTTATTTTATATTGGAGTAGTTGATTAAAATGTTGTGTTAGTTTCAGATGTACAACAAAATGACTCCATCAAACATGTGTGCTTAATCACTCAGTCGTGTCTGACTTTTTGCAACCCTTTGGAGTGTAGCCCACTGGGCTCCTCTGTCCACGGGATTTTTCAGGCAAGAATACTGGAGTGTGTTGCCATTTCCTTCCCTAGGGGATCTACCCCCAGGGATCAAACCCAAGTCTCCTGTGTCTTCTGCATTGCAGGCAGATTCTTTACCCACTGAGCCATCGGGGAATCATCAAACATATACATGGGTCTGTTCTTTGCAAATTCCTCTCCCAATTAGGTTGTCAAAGAGTATTGATCAGAGTTCCCTGCACTATGCACTAGTTCCTTGTTGGCCGTCCATTTATTTTTAACCTGGAATCCAACCCATGCTCTCTGCAGTGGGAGCAAAGACTCCTAATCACTGGGCTGCTGGGGAATTCCCCATCCTTTGAAAATACAGCAGTATGTACAGGTCTGTCCAAAACTCCATAACTACCCCTCCCACCCTTGAAAGAGATTCATTTCGAAGCCTCAAACCCCAGTGAGACTCTTCCACTCCTCCCTTTAGACTCTCTCCCATCCCATTCTCCATATGACACTTGCCTCGGACCACCTCTGACTACCCCTCCTCCTGGGAGGAGCTCAGAGAGGGAGATTCAGTGCATTCTCACATTTCTCAGCTTCATGAAACTCCCACAGGCCACCCAAGGGTTTCTCTGTGAAGACACCCCTGGGCTCATCCTCTGTGCTCTAATTTTCCTTAAGGTTCATCTTGCAGGTGAGGGGTTCTCCACATGGATTAAATTCCTAACATTTACAACTCAAAATACATCATCACTTTTCGGGTCCCCAAATGATTAGGCAACCTCATGTTCCCATTAGCCACTGTCCTCTAGGAAAGAGTCTTCCTAAGTAGGATTGAAAATCTGTGCTTTGATGAGGAGTCACTTGCTTTTTCTTTCCCCTGCTCATAATTGTTTACTGCACCCTGAATGTCTGCCAGAGGCCTGGTTGGGAGCCATTCCCCAGCACAGAAAGCTCATGGTTTACAAGCATTTTCACCTTGCAGTTGAGATCTGATGCTATCAGGGCAGCGACGTCTCTGTCTCTGTGGTTTCCAAGACAGTGTACAGAGCAGACAGAAGTGATACAGAAAACTCGTCCAACCAGATCCGTGCAAATTCAGCCCTCAGGTGACCACACAGAGCTCTCCTCCACCTGTATCTGCAAAATGTCCCAGGGCCTGGCTTGGAAATGCCTAAATGTTCAGGGTGCATGCTTTCAGGACAGAATTAGTCCACCCAGAGCCACATACCTCTTCAAGGCTTTCTGTGATGTGATCCATATGTTGTTTTTGTTGTTCAGTCACTCAGTTGTGACCAACTCTTTGTAAACCCATGGACGGCAGCCCGCCAGGCTCCTTGGACTGTGGGATTCTCCAGGCAAGAATACTGGAATAGGTTTCCAGGTCCTTCTCCAGGGGATCTTCCTGATTCAGGGATCGAACCTGGATTTCCTACATTGAAGGCAGATGGTTAATCGTCTTTTTATTACTGTGACATAACAATTGGGCTTCCCTGGTGGCTCAGCAGTAAAGAATCTACCTGCAATGCAGGAGACTCAGGTTCAAGCCCTGGGTTGGAAAGATCCCCTGGAGGAGGGAATGGCTACCCACTCCAGCATTCTTGCTTGAGAAATCCCATGGATGAGCTGCAGTCCACGGGGTCACAAAGAGCTGGTCACAACCGAGTGACTAACACACACACACACACACACACAATAATAAAAAGAAACCTGAGCCTTATCCATGAAGCACAAGGATGAGGGACTAACTTCTTTAAGTGCTTGTATTAGATTCCTATTGCTGCTGTAAATCACCTCAACCATAGTGACTTAAACAGCACACAGACCTGCCCTCACTGGGCCAGATTCCAGGTGATGGCTTGGCTGAGTTCCTTTCTGGAGGCTCCAAGGGAGAGAATCTGTTTTCTTGTCTTTTTCAGCTCTTAGACACCACCCAGATTCTTCAGCTGACAGCCCCCTCCTCCATTTTCAAAGTCAGCGATGTTAACCTCTCTGGCTCTGTCTGACTTTCCTGTCCTGCCTTCTTCTTCCTTTTAGACTGTGACTATCTTGGGCCACCAGGGATCCAATCTCCATTTTAAAGTCAGTCGGGGACTTCCCCAGTGACCCAGGGGTTAAGAATCTGCCTTGCAGTCTCAAGGGATGGGGGTTCAATCCCTGGTCTGGGAACTAAGATCTTACATGCTGTGGACCAGCTGAGCTCAAGCCCATGTGCCGCAAAGAGAGCCTGCATTCTGCACTGCAGGGTCCTGCGTGCCGCAACTAGGACCTGACGCAGCCACTTAAATAATATTCAAAAGAAAAGAAAGTCAGTCAGTTAGTAACTTTAAGTCCCCACCCCTTCCCCAACATAATACAACAGAGTCACAGGACTTGGGGATAGGGGCAGGGACATCCTGGTGGGGGGGGGGCATTGTCCCATCGACCAGAAGTGACCTTTTATCTCAAGGATGTGGTACCATCACCGCCCAGCAGAGCTGAAGCCAGCTGGCAGGCGTGAGGAGGAAGATCCTGGATCCCGATGCTGGTCACACACTTGCTCACTGTGTGACCTTGGGCGAGCTACTGCTCTGCTTTCTCTGGGCTACTTTGGATTCTCAAGGTTATGAATGTGAGTAGTTTATTTTAGGTGTGATCCTAGGAAGCCCTGTGAATGGGAGGGGGGTGGACATTGGCCAGGGAGGAAAGGTCAGAGGGGAAGGGCGGTGAGCAGGCTGCCCCATTGCTCAGTCTTGGCATGGGCCTGGGAAAGGCCGTGTGGCTCATCCCTTGATTCCCAGCGCTGCCACTTGGTGACAGTGGCTCCTTGCCCCACCCCCCTGCTAATGCCCAGCCTTCTGTCCTGCCAGCACGCGGCCAAGCCTGCCCTCAGGGCTGGAGGACACCAGTCATGGCTGAGAGAGACACGGGGAGCTGTCCTGGCTGGGCCGGTGGCTCTCATTCTCTGAGCCTCAGTTTCCTCCCCTGTAACTGGAAGATGGTAACGATGGTACTTACATTCATGTCAGGGCAAGGGTTAAATTGGGCAATGTTCTAAATTAATCAGCATGTGTCTGGCACCCCAGAACCCAACTTGTGCTCATTATTCTACTGACCTCCTGGCTGTGTGGCTCAAGACAAAACACTGCATCCTTTATCACTTGGACTCAGGTTTCCTCCGGAGAAGGCAATGGCACCCCACTCCAGGACTCTTGCCTGGAAAATCCCATGGATGGAGGAGTCTGGTAGGCTGCAGTCCACAGGGTCACTGGGAGTCAGACACGACTGAGTGACTTCATTTTCACTTTTCACTTTCATGTGTTGGGGAAGGAAATGGCAACCCACTCCAGTGTTCTTGCCTGGAGAATCCCAGGGATGGGGGAGCCTGGTGGGCTGCCGTCTATGGGGTCGCACAGAGTCGGACACGACTGAAGTGACTCAGCAGCAGCAGCAACAGGTTTCCTCACCTGTGGCCTGAGGGACCTTCAGTTCAGTTCAGTTCAGCTCAGTCGAGTCTGACTCTTTGTGACCCCATGAATCACAGCACGCCAGGCCTCCCTGTCCATCACCAACTCCTGGAGTTTACTCAAACTCATGTTCATCGAGTTGGTGATGCCATCCAGCCATCTCATCCTCTGTCGGCCCCTTCTCCTCCTGCCCCCAAATCCCTCCCAGCATCAGGGTCTTTTCCAGTGAGTCAACTCTTTGCATGAGGTGGCCAAAGTATTGGAATTTCAGCTTCACCATCAGTCCTTCCAAAGAACACCCAGGACTGATCTCCTTTAGAATGGACTGGTTGAAGCTCCTTGCAGTCCAAGGGACTCTCAAGAGTCTTCTCCAACACCACAGTTCAAAAGTATCAATTCTTGGATGCTCAGCTTTCTTCACAGTCCAACTCTCAGATCCATACATGACCAATGGAAAAACCATAGCCTTGACTATACGGACTTTGTTGGCAAAGTAATGTCTCTGCTTTTGAATATGCTGTTTAGGTTGGTCATAACTTTCCTTCCAAGCAGTAAGCATCTTTTAATTTCATGGCTGCAATCACCATCTGCAGTGATTTGGGAGCCCCCAGAATAAAGTCTGACACTGTTTCCACTGTTTTCCCATCTATTTCCCATGAAGTGATGGGACCAGATGCCATGATCTTCATTTTCTGAATGTTGAGCTTTAAGCCAACTTTTTCACTCTCCTCTTTCACTTTCATCAAGAGCCTTTTTAGTCCCTCTTCATTTTCTGCCATGAGGGACCTTAGTCATGGACAAAAGCAGAACCTGTTGAGAGTTAGGAGCAGCCGGGAAGCTAAGGGGATGAGGGGATAAAGCAGTGTTCCCATCATGCAGCTCTCCCTGGTCTGCAAGAAAGACACAAGCCAAACGGCCCCACCAGCAGCAGGAGATTGCGGCTGAATTCAGTGCGAAGAAAGAGGGTACCAGTGTCACAAGGGCACTTGAGTCCTGACCATCAGGAAGCCTTCTGTGGGTCAAGGTTGCCAGAGAGCCGGAGTGACACACGGAGAAGAAGAAGAGCTAGGTGGACAGCGGCGACAGCGTGTGCAAAGGCCCTGGGGATGGAGGGAGCCAGGAATTCAAGACACTGTGCCAACAGCTTGTGTGATGAGCAGAGATCAAGGAGCAGGTGCAGAGAGGGCAAGGCTGGGCGCCTCCAGGCCCTGAGGGTCAAGTTCAGTCTTTATCCCAGAGAACTGGGAAGTCACCAAGACCAGCTTCAGACTGTGGTGGGAAACGCCCATCTAATCATCTACCTACAGCACGTGGAGGGAGGTAACTCTTGGTGTGCTCTGGCTCATTCTGCGTTTACCTTGACATCACCAAGGCAAGCATCCTGATCATTTCTTATCTTCTCTGAAGCCCTGGGAACTGTCTGCTGTCAACCAACCAACTGTGTGAAAGATACAAGGAAGCAAAACCCGAGTCCCCTCATTTCTCACCCCCAGGTCACCGTTTGATGGGCAGTAACTCACATGGGGACATTCACGTCATCCGAGGTTTGGGGAGACCTCAGGCTCCTGGACCAGCCTCAGATGTGTGCCGTCTCACTCTGCTGTCTCACCAGGGCTATAACCTGCTGTGCCCTTCAGGCAGGTCCCTTGTCTTTGTCCCAGTTCAATTCAAGTCCACAGCCTTTCACTGTCTACTCCTGGAGGTCCTCCCAGACCAACTGTGAGGACCTGCTAATCTGTGTGTTTAACAAGCATCCAAGGAGATCCTTAGTGGGGAAGTTTTGCAGACACTGAACTGGAGCATGCCTCTATACCCACCTTTCCATGTTTGAGCTACACATCTTTTATTAAACCTCCGTGATTCTAAACTTCATCTGAGAGCAATTAAATGGAGTCAGTGCCTCCACTTTGCCATACTCTCAGGTTGTATAGGGGCTACAGAAACAAGGAGAGTGTGCCCATGAGGGCCCCTGGGCTTTCAGTGAGGGAGAGTAGGACAGAGGACCTTTGTGAGCTGTGGGCAAGGGGTGATGGCAGCGGGGGGGGCATGAACAAGGCTCTGGGCATCCTGAAGGGGCTACACCAAAGATCTGTCTGTCTTGGCTCCTCCCTGAAGTTGTTGTTCAGTTGCTCAGTCATGTCCAACTCTTTGTGACTTCATGGACTGCAGCACACCAGGCTTCCTGTCCTTCACCACCTCCTGGAGCTTGCTCAAACTCATGTCCATTGAGGCAGTGATGCTATCCAACCATCTCATCCTCTGTCACTCCCTTCTCCTCCTGCCCTCAACATTTCCCAGCATCAGGATCTTTTCATTCCTTTAGGGAAAAAAAAAAAAAAAACACTGGTCATTCACCACCCTGGCTCCCCTCAGAACATGAGCTGGTTCCTGTGCCTAAGGTAGATGTTTGAGAAATTCATGTTAAAAAGGCATTTACCTGAGACAGTTAAAAATGAACCACGGGGACAGAATGTGTATATTCGCACATGAATTTTAAATGTTAGTTTTGAAGTAACTCTCTCAGGCTTCTTGAAACATGGATTCTGCAAGTTGTACTCAAAACAGATTAGCTTTAGATTCGAGCCATTGCTGGTAGGCTGTAAAAGAGTGATGAAAGAGAATAGTTAGAACAGGTTTGTCAGGTCATAAATACTTTACTCGCTAGGTTCAGCGGGCTGCGGGCAGACACTTGCCCTAATAAGTATTGATTACATTCCGGGATCAGGGTGCATAATTGATGGTTTGGAGACTGAGGAATCCTCTGCTGCACACGAGGCAGAAGTCATTCGGGTGCCAACATTAGAGGGTACGCTTATTTTATTTTTACAACTCATGGGTAAACTGGGTTGCCATGGAAGTTAGAACCCAAAGTCCTGTGTTGATCAATTTGCCCCGAGGTGGACAGGCTGACTTAATGAGTCTCTATGACTGCACAGAGGTGGAATTTCAGAGCTGGAAGACTCCTTGGGCTCATGCAGTCTAGCTTTATCCTAAGACATCATTCTCGGACACCAACTTGCAATCATCGTTCGTGAAGGCTTCCACTCTTGGGATGTTTATGTCTGTGCAGGACAACAGAGACTGTGGATTCAGGATGACACCTTTCAGTCCAGGCCTTTACTTCAGAAACCGTCTCATGGAGTCACTGCTGCGCCCGCCTGAATGGCCCAGGCTTCGTAAACTGTTCCATTACCCATCGACTCCCACCCCCCTGGAAAGATATTAACCCAGGAGACTTCGTGACTAGCCATGAAGTCATGGGCCCAGAGGAAAATATTTCATCTTCTGGTTCTCCTTTAGCTTTGGGTTTCGCAAGAGTACAGTTTTGCGGAAGAAACCCAGTACAGCGCCCACGTGGCACCACCGTCGTCTGAGCTTCCCCAGGCTGCCCGGCTTGTGGTTGGGGTGGGTGGTTCTCTGTGTGGCTGCCTTGACACGCACAGGGGATCAGATGGACTAAACCAGACCTCCCAGGTTGGGCCAGGTACCACATACCTGTGACTCCCAGGTTGCCTGGCACTTCTCTGGAGGACAGTACAGCTTCACCTCAACCTCCACACGTGACCGAGGCAGGCAGAGTTGGAGGTGTCAGTTTTCAAAACAAAGAGCATTGCTCATGGCCTCTCCCTGGATGGAACTCAGGACAAGCCACCACACTCTGGAACCCAGTTCAAATAAGCAGAAGATTGGTCATTTTGAAAACTCTTATAGAAATTTTCTAGTGCTCTCACAGGAAGAAAATAGAGCATTTGTCCCTTTTATGTAAACAACAACAATAAACACCATAAGAAAACACTCCTTGGGCCTCTTAGGAGGAACAGCATGTGCCCAGGACACCCTAGAAGCTCAGCACACAGCCCAGTGCAGGCTGCCGCCCCTAGCCTTGGGCAATGGGTCTGGAGGGCCGAGACAAAGGCCATCTCCCCATGGTGGTCTGTGTGTGCAGCTCAGCCTGGTGAACCATCAGAAACCAGGAGAGCCGTAGTCTCCTCCAGATGACCCCCGGGGCAGACACTCAGATGGCTCCAAGGAAGGAAAACCTGAATTAAGACACAACGCAGGTTAAACCCCTGGGTCAGAAAATCCCCTGGAGGAGGGCATGGCAACCCACTCCAGGATTCTTGCCTGGAGAATCCCATGGGAAGAGGAGCCTGGCGGGCAACAGTCCATGGGGTTGCAAAGAGTCGGATACGACTGAGTGACGTAGCACGCAGGCACTCCTCCTGCTTGGGAGAGTGTAAACAGGTTTCGGGGCTGTTGAGCTGAGGCAGGTTATCGAAGGCCCGCCCAGATGCCTGGAGACGCTTCACTGCCAGGAAGAGCTCCTGATGAGCAGGTGTGGGGCAGGGGTAGTGTGATTGCTGATGGAGGAAACCTCAGCCCAGGGCCAGTTATTTCATCTGCAGGACCTAGAGCAAGTGAACACGTGGAGTCCTGGTTCCAGTGCAGTAGGAGCTTCGAGGCAGTAATCCCTGGGAGCACCGGAGCAGCGTGGGACCTGCATTAGTCTCCAATGGCTGATGTCACAAATGACCACAAACCAAGGGGTGGAAAACATAAGAAACTGGACGCCCTCAGAGCTCTGGGGCCAGAAGTCACCTGAAATCAAAGCGTCAGTAGCGTGGTTGGTCTCGTCGGTCCACGCTTCTCTCCTGGCTCCTTGTGTTAGCTGGTCCTCAGCTTGACACTGCATCACTCCAGTCTCCGTCTCCATCCTCACGTGGCCTCCTTCCCTGTCTGTCTCTGCATCTCAGTCTCCCTCCCCTGTGTCTTATAAGGACCTCAGTCCTAAATCAAGGATGGTTTCATCGCAAGATCTCTAACTTAGTCACCTCTGCAAAAACTCTGCTTCTATATAAGGTCACGGTCATGGGTCCTGGGGGTGAGGACATGGATCTTTGGGGGACACTACTGGATGCACTCTTGGGCCCTTCTAAACATGAGGCCTGTGGGGCTGCAGGGATTGTCCGCCTGTGTGGCAGGCTCTGCCTCAGTACCTGGACCTCAGACCCATAGGGGGATGGCCAGGGAGAGGTGCCCAGCCCAAGCCTTCAGTAGAATCAATCCCTGCTCACAGTCCCAGCCTGAGCCTCTCCTGGCAGCTGCCGACCGGCTGCCCTGGGGACAGGCTGTCATTAACTGGATGGATCTCAGTGGGTCTGACCGGCCCGGCGGATGGATGCAGGGTCACTATCAACTTCCTTCCAGAAGCTGCTCATTCTCAGAACATTTTTCACTGGTCAGTTTTTCACTCGTGGGCCCCTCTGTTCATTAAGTAACTAAGCTGCCCTGGCCCCATGAGTCCCGGTCTTGAAAGGCCCCCAAAGGTCTGGAGAGTGGGCCCCTCTCCCATCCAGACCCGCCTTGCTCTCAGCTCCCTCTCCCACGTCCCTCACCCAGACCTGGCCACCTGGACTGAACCGTGACTGGCCTCATCTAACCTTCTCCCCCTGAGTCCTCGGGTAGCCCGGTCTGGTCTCCCCCGCTTCCAGGGGAAGCAGTGTCAAGCTTGCCCCATACTCAGCACCACCCTCCTTCCTGAAGATTCTAGGGCTTCCCCTTGTAGCCACCCTGCCCCCAGCCACCTGCCAGCTGGTGTATGTGGCTGTATTCCACAGACACCCCTGCAATTCGGCTGTCACCCAGGCTGACCCTCAGTGGTCTCAGCATGCCACCCCATACCGCTAAATATTGCATTGGCCGAAATGGTCATTCATTTGGACTATAACAGCTTATGAAAAACCCGACCGAACTTTTTGGGCAACCCAGTACTGCCACGCCGGTTGCCCAAAAGCCATTGGCCAAAGCTCCCTATCCTCCTTGCTGGACCACTGCCCCCAGACCTCCCCAGGATACAACAAGCACAAGGACCCAGGGAGCATCCTGCCTAGCAGAGGCTCCCAATCCACGCTCCCGCAGCAAAGACGTCCTCTGATTGGTCAGTGCCTGTGGTGGGCGGAATAATGGCCCCAAAGATGGCCGCTTCCTAAGCCGCAGAACCGTGGCTATGCCACCCTCCACGGAGAGGATTCTGCACTAACCTGGTGGCCCCATTTAGTCATAAACAGGAACGGTGGCGTTAGAGGAGGAGGGGTGAGGACCAAAGCAGACATCAGACTGATTGGAGGAAAGAGCCACGAGCCAAGGCACGTGGGTGTCCTCCAGAAGCCAGAAAGGGGGCAGAGTCCACAGAGAAGTCCAACAGGAGAGGCCAACTTCTGGAAAGGTAGGCAGTCCTGCCAACACCTGGGTTTCAGCCCAGCCAGACCAGTTCGGGGATATCTGACCTCTAAAACCATTAGATAATAAGTTTGTGCTGTTTGAAGCCAATAAGGTGTTGGCGACTTATTACAGAAGCACTAGACAGTGAGTGCAACTCCAAAGCCATGCCAGTTGTTCACTGTTTTAAACATCACCCCCGAGCTCATCCATTTGTTTCCAAACAGGCTTTCCCAGGAGCCTGTGTCTGGGAGACAGTTAGCGGGCATTGACCAAAGACCAGCATGGTGGGGTGAGAGCCAAGGTGTGGAGTCAGGCACACCTGGGTTCAAGTTCCTGTGGAAGCCACGTGACCCCTCCAAGGCTCAGTGCCTCATCTGTCCAGGGTGATTTCTCCAGTACCTCCCTCTACTTCTTGCACCAACAGCCTCACTTTCATGAGCGGACGCATGTCCTAGATGGGTGATTGGCCAGGGGATTGGCCCAGGACTGAGCCCCAAATGCAAGTAGGACAACAGAGTATCTTTCTCCGAAATCTACTCTTAAAGGGCAATTGGAGAAACTTTGCGATGGAATCCAAAGTTGCCCGCTTTTCCACTGCATGTAAGAACTCTCCGCTCTGAAAGAGAAGAAAGTCGACAGGCAGCGGGAGCAGAAATGGGGGTGTGTGTTGATGGTGCCTCAGTCCTTTCTGGCCCCCGGGCTCTAGGGGATTCCCTAGTTTCCGTGGTTCCTCCTCCAGTTTGCTGGTAGCATCCGTACCTGAACTTGACCTACTCTGTTTCTCATCATAGAGAGAGGCCTGACTAAGATACCAGCTCCGGAGCTGCTGCCAAGATGAAGCAAAATAAAAGCACAAAGTGTTTAGTGAGTTCCTGACATAATAAGGCCATAATAAGAGGTGGCTGTTGTTACTACCCCAGATTTCCCTGCACTTGAGGGAGCTGGGACGTCAGCAGACTTCAGAGGGTGCTCAGTGTCTGTTCTTCTTTTGCCTTCAGGATACTGGGCTCTGGAGCCTGCCGGCATCAATGATGCATTGGTGGCCCATTCTAACCTCAAGCCATCAGCAGAAACTTCCTGCCCACACGATGTTCTCCCTTCCTACTCTGGCCCTCATCTGCAAGCAACTCTGGTTGATCCCAGCCACTTGGACCATGGGGATGGCCTCAGCCCAGCTGATGGGGTAGCAGCTGATGCTTCTGTGACCAGCTAAGGGGCCTTAAGCCACCAGCAGCAGCTCCCCTCTGCCCTGGACCCACCCTTGTGAGGACTGAATGAGTTACCAATACAGCAAGGGGCCCAGATGCTCAGAAACCCACAGGACACAGGTATTTATAAACTAGGACAGTGAACAGGGAAGTCCCTGCCTGACATTCCAATGTTAAAAGAGCATCAAATTCAGTCAAGAGCATATGGCTGCCTGCTCCTTCTGTTCTTTTGTAACCATCACAGTGCCTCAGCGGTATCTCGTAGGTTTACATAGAATTCCATTAGCAAAACTCACAATGAGACCTTGAGGTCTACTCCTTTTCAGTTTCCATGGGGAACTGAGAGCCAGCACCCCAAGGCATACAGAGTGTGGGTCCCACATGCCTTCTGCACTTGGGGGTTTAGCTGTGTGTGTGCTCAGTCATGCTTGTGTCCAACTCTTTGAGACCCCCTGGACTGTGGCCTGCCAGGCTCCTCTGTCCGTGGAATTTTTCAGGCAGATACGGGAGCAGGGTTGCTATTTCCTCCTCCAGGGGATCTTCCCGACCCAGGGATTGAACACGCGTCCCTTTCGTCTCCTGAATTGGCAGGTGGGTTCTTTACCACTAGTGCCACCTGTTTGGCCAAAAAGCTTCTTAACAAAAGTCCCAGGTTTTTGGCAGCCCCGAGGGTCAGGGTGGCCAGCCCTCCTCCCCCAACTAGGGAAATAAATCGTCTGCCTTTCCTTCAAACAGTGGCACACTGCATCAGGCTCCATGGGGCTTCCCTGATGGCTAGCGGTAAAGAATCGGCCTGAAAAGTAGGAGATGTGGGTTTGATCCCTGGGTAGGGAAGATCCCCTGGAGGAGGAAATGGAAACCCACTCCAGTACTTTTGCCTGGAGAATCCCATGGACAGAGGAACCTGGCTACAGTCCATGGGGTCACAAAAGAGTCAGACTGAGAGACTGAACAACAATTGGGTTCCTTTAAACACAGAGACAGACCATCTCAGCCGTGTGCTGGGCTGAGGATCCCTCAAGACAGGTGAGGCCCTACAGGAGGGTGACTGCCCTGGCCGTACTGAGTCAGTGTGACTTGAACAGGAGATGCTTACATGAAATGGGCAGGAGTCACCTGAAGTCCCCCCGGGGTAGGGAACTCTGAAAGTCAAGTCGCTCAGTTGTGTCCGACTCTTTGCAATCACTTGGACTGTAGCACACCAGGCTCCTCCACCCATGGAATTCTCCAGGCAAGGGTACTGGAGTGGGTTGCCATTTCCTTCTCCAGAGGATCTGAATCCGTGTCTCTCACATTGCAGGCAGACGCTTTCCCATCTGAGCCACCAGGGAAGCCAGGGTGCTCTGAGGTCAGCCAATAGTTCCATAATTCCTCTAGGAATATGCTTTTTCTCACTGCCTCCTCTTACAGGGTCCAATGGTGGCCCTCTAAAAGAGATGTCCACCCAGGAGCTGTGACTGGGAACTTATTTGGAAAAAGGGTCTTTCGGATGTAATCACGGATCTTGAGATGAGATCATCCTGATTAGGCTAGACCTTAAGTGCCATGACAAGTGTCCTTATTAGGGAAGCAAAGGCGAGAAGACACACAGAGGAGACAGCCGGGTGAAGACGGAGGCAAGGACCTGAGCAATGCACCTACAAGTCCAGGAATGCCGAGGGTGGCTGGCAGCCTCCAGGAACTGGGAGAAGGCATGGGACAGATCCTTCCTCAGACCTTCCAGAAGGAAACAATGTTCACAATGCCGTGATCTCAGACTTCTGGCCTCTGGAACTGTGGGAGGCAAGTTTCTATCGCTTTCAACTGCCTAGATTGTGGCCACTGGTTACAGCAGCTTCAGGATCCTAAAACACCTTCCAAAACAGTTACTGTGCACTGACCCCCAGCCCACCCTTTAATCTTTGCCTCATTTTGCAGCCGGGGTATAATTATATAAACCTTCCAGGGACATTTAGGCTTTAAATAAACTTGACGCTTACCTGATGCTGACCTTGCAGAAGCATTGCTCTTGATGCCAAAAGATTAGGACGACTGCTGGCAGATGCACTCTGTGAAACAGAGTCAGAAAGAGAAGGAGCCTGAAAAGCCCCCTGAGAACCAAGCCCCAAAGCTAGAGGGAATCGTGCATGTGCAGGCTCACGGTCCAACTTTCCTGACAACCAGCTGCTGTGTGGCTGGTGCACTGTGCACTGTGGCTTCTCGAGGTGGTGGTCGTGGGGAATGGTGGTATTGCTGCTGTTTAGTAGCTAAACTGTGTCCGACTCTTTGTGACCCCATGGACTGTAGCCCACCAGGTTCCTCTGTCCATGGGATTTCTCAGGTACAAATACTGCAGTGCGTTGCCATTTCTTTCTCCAGGGGATCTTCCCAACCATGGGATAGAACTGTGTCTCCTGCAATGGCAGGTGGATTCTTTACCACCGAGGCATCAGGGAAGCTTGGGGAATGGTATACAGGACTCAAAATAGCCAGCTTTCAGTCAGTAAAGCAGCTCCAGAATCTCGGTGGCCCAACACAGCAGAGGTTTCCATGTAGCTCATGTCACACCTGGTAACAGCATGACTTTCCTGGAAGAGGTAACTCTACTCTCTCTCCAGCTGTTTGCATCTTGGAATCAGAGGGGAGCAAGGTTGTGAAGAAGGGCCAGGCTCTCAGAATGGCCCCCTTTTCCCTCAAGTCACTTTGGGGAGGATCTGTGACAGGGACCCCCTCAATCCAAGCTTGGGAGCACACAGGGAGCACGGAGGTTCTGCCCTGTGGGGATGCGAGGAAGCAGGAGGGGTCACTCTGCACTGAGTAGGCACGAGCTGTGACCTACGTCCTGGGACGCTGCATCATTCCTGCGGACCTGTCTTAATATTCAACCTGTCTTAATATTCCACTGTCTTACTATTCTGTGACTTATATGGATCCTCTTGGACATCAGGGAGGTCATGGCTACTGAAAGGTGTCCTGAAATGTGACAGATTGAACCCCACGCTGCACTTAGGTCTCAGGTACACCTGGGGTCCCACTGCAACCAGTCAGTGTGGCTGTGCCCCTCCTGGCACCACGTGCTGGCAGAGTACCAGAGATATTCACTTCATGGGGCAGATAGCTACATTTTCTGAAATGTAACAGGTGCCCTAGGTAAGTGGTGTGTGCATTACCTTTGAGAGGCACTGGTTTGGGAAGGCTTCACCCCATCTTTCTGAGCTGCCATAGTGGGGACCCTCCAGCAATTATGAGTTCTTTGATTTCACAGATATTCTGGAACATCTACCAAGTTCGAGGCCCCATCTCTGGGCTCTGCTGGACTACCTCGGGGTAGGCACACAGGTTCTGCAGTCAGCCTGCCTGGATTCAATTCTCATTCTGCTTCATGGCTGTCACCCTGGCCAGACACCCAGCATCTCCAGCCAGTTTCCACATCTGTGAGATGAGGGGGATGACACAAATGGGCCCTATCCCATAATATTTATTGGGAGATGCAAATAGGACATCTGCCTAACGTGTTTAGTTCAGGACTTAGCCCTCCATTGGTCGCCACTGTTACTGTGATTATCCATCTATCCCTCTGTCTGTCTGTCCGCCTGTCTACTGAAGGCAGGCAGCAGTGCTGGCAGGATGAACCTCATAGTCTTCCAGAGATAATGAAAGGAAATGACTCTGTAAAGTGCTTAATTCACTGTCTAGCATAAAACAAACATTCCATGAATGGTAGCAGTTAATATTATGCTAATCACTTCTTTTGAATGAGTGCTGGTAAAGGGCTTAATGTGTGATGATGTTCTCAGCTCTTACTCCAAACTACTTTCAAGGTGTGCCACACTCTCCTGTCTGGAATGTCCTTGGCTCCCTGGTGGTATTTGTTAAACCAGGAGCTGAGCCAAGCTGGTTATCCTTCCATTCCCCCAGCCAGGGCCAATACAGGCAGGTTTTAATCTGCTTGCAATCTAATGGCAAAAAAGTGATGGAGCAGTTGCCCCCACAGAGCAGCTCTTGTGGGTAGCCCTAGTTATTTTGTGCCATCAAAGGCTGGTTATGGTATCTGATGGAGCTTATCAGTTGAGGATTTGTAGCTGCAGGTAGTTGGAATCTCAAATGAAGGGTGATTTTTTTGCTTATAGAACTATAAGTCCTGGAGTTGGGCAGACCCAGAGTTGGTTATCTCAACAGTTCAGTGACATCGTCTAAGACCCAGATTCCTTGTATATTCTGACATCTTCAGTGTATGGGCTGGCTGTCCTCATGGTGTCAGGATGGCTGCAGCCATTCCAGGCTTTGGATCTTTATTCACTGACATTCAGAGGCAGCAAAGTAGAACTACCTGTGTTTAATTTTAAAACATAAGATGAAATTCCCAAAGCCCATTGATTTACTCCTCTCCAAAAAGACTTTTCGTCTAGTCTCATTGGTCAGAATCATGTCACATGACCCTTTCTAAGCAAATCATAGACCAGAAGAATTGATAAAGTTCATGGTTCAAAACAATCTCCCCTTAAACTGGGTGTAGGGTCACCTTCTCTGAGCACATAACCATGTGGTGGAAGATGTCTCCCAGGGAAAATTGAGGTCTGCCAGCAAGAGAGAGGACAGAGGCATGGATGTGTGTGGGTAACCCACAGTGTTGGCTTCAGAAGCCTTTACCTTAAATCAGACTCTTAAACCCTTCATCTCATCATCCTGACTACTCAAACAGATGCAGAAAAAGTAGAATTGACTTAAAGTGAATTTCAGAAAGAAGCGGTCATTTTCAAAACTTCTGCAGGAAATTCCAATTTTATAGGAGTAACCTGATTCCAAGACAGATCACCCATTTGTTTCTAGGTTCCTGGGGGTCCACACTAGGATTCACATTTTCTCAGGATTTCTAGCCAGTTGTGGTGTCTCCTGGGAAGAACTAGAGTGGAGGGGACTAGAGGGCTGAGATACCCAAGAGAGGTCAGTGCCAGGCAAGGGGGATTCTGAGACTGCCCAGGGCCAGCCACTAAGTCCCCAGGCTCTCCCGTGTCCCAGTCCCTTACACGTGGGAGTAGACCCTAAGGAAGCATGCACTGAAATGTCTGTTGGACACAGGGGATGGGGCCACCTGAGTGGGGTCAGCAGTCTTGGGGGCCACCATGCTGATCCTTGATTCCAGAAGGTCTATGAAACAGGCAAGAGATTGGGGCAGGAAAGGAGAAAGTGGAGGAGGCAGTGGTCATGAGCACAGTGCCCACCTGCCCCTTCTTGCCCCAGGGAGTCGCAGGAAGTGCTGGAGAAGGCTACTGTGGGAAACTGAAGGTCTTCAAATTACACGCATCAGAACACAGAGTAATGGGTTCTTCTTTCCAGCTTTACTTCAAGGCTTGTGTGGCATGAAAAACGTGACCGCAGTTGAATTGATGACTTCGGTAAGACTGAAGGATGTTTCACACTGGAGTCAAACACCTCACTTGATAGTTTAGGCCTGATTCACCATCTAGAATATCAGTCCTCTGAGAACAAGAACCGTATGACAAGTCTCCCTGGTACCTAAGGGTGGAGTGTCCTCCACACAGTGGACCTCACAGCTGTTGGTGGATGCTGTTTTTAACGGCATTTTTTACATGATGAATACGGCACACAGCACATTTCAAATTACATAGCAAGGCAGCATTTCATCTATGTAATAATGGATCCACACATATACTTGTGAAGTATACTGTTGCAGTTGTCAGTACTTATCATGATGACTTTTAAATTATACACTGAGATTACTTTGGCTTTTATGAGACATGGGCATTGAAGTTAATTGCACAGGGAGTTGGTGTTTCAGGAAATAAAAATAATCAGGAATGGTGAGAATTCTGATGAGTGGAATGATGAGAATTCTGCCAATGAGAGCTGTAAGGAGGCTTACGGTTCCTCAGAGTCACTTAGTGGAAACTGCCACTGAAAGCGCTATGTCCGTAATCTCCCAGGGACAGAGGCTTTCCTTCCTGAAGTCTCCTTTGGTTGACTCTGTGTGGTGGAAGTTCTCTTATCAGTGGGAATGAAGAGGGAGTCAGTGATACTGGGCTTGTACAGAGCAGCAGGCACAAAACCAACCCTGGGAGCCAGGCTGGAGAGAAGGGGGCCCCATCCAAGCAGGACATGGGACCTTGCTGGTGACTCAACTTGCCTTGCAGGTTGGACCGTGCTTTCTATTATCTCATTTTATCTTTAGAATCACCGTGAAGGCTGGGCAGGGCAGATATTGCCAGCCTTGTCGGGTAGTGGAGGCGGGGGNTGCCTTCCACCGTGACTTATTATTGTTTATCTGCTCTGTCGTGTCTGGCTCTTTGTGACCCCTAGACTATAGCCCACCAGGCTGCTCTGTCCATGGGATTTTCCAAGCAAGAAGACTGAAGTGGCTTGCCATTTTCTTCTCCAGGGGATCTTCCCAATCCAGGGATCAAACCTGTGTCTCTTGCATCTCTTTCATTGGCGGGCAGATTCCTTACCATTGAGTCACCTGGGAAGCCCCTTTACCATGATCACAGAAGACTAACGAGAATAGAAACAGAGCTGTCCTTAACATAACTATGTGAGAACAATTTTCATTAAAAAATGCAAAAGGGATGCTTGCCTTCCCAAACCCATGCTATAGATGAGTTAAACAATGACTTGTTTCGGTTATTGCATTCATGCTTTGCTGTCACACAATGAGAAGACCAAAGCACAGAAGTTCAGATCATTCAAAGAAACACCACTGCATGTTCTGAAAACTTAGGTGTGGTGAAACCACACAGCTTTCATTCTCATTTTTCTCATCTTGGGGAAGAAGCAACACAGCCGTTTCTCAGATACTCTCAGTTTGCAGTTTCCTTTTAGCAGCCAGAGCTGCTCCATTCTGAAGTTCAGAAATCATGCAAAACAAATGTATAAAGGGCTCTAATGTTTTGTGCAAATTCCATTTTAAAAAGATTTCAACTGAGCCAGGAGAACCTGAAGGAGAAAGCTGTTTTCAAGATAAGACACACATCTGAAGGCAGAAATGCCTTCTGTCAGGCCAAGGCCAAAGCGTGGCCATCCGATATGCACGTGGCCACAGAGGAGGAAAGAGCAGAGGTTAGCTGGATGGGTCGAGAGCTGGGAAATCAAAGGGGATCAAGTTTTGCGGTGTCCTGACTTTTTTGGCGGAGAAGGCAATGGCGCCCCACTCCAGTACTCTTGCATGGACGGAGGAGCCTGGAAGGCTACAGTCCATGGGGTCGCTGAGGGTCAGACACGACTGAGCGACTTCACTTTCCCTTTTCACTTTCTTGCATTGGAGAAGGAAATGGCAATCCACTCCAGTGTTCTTGCCTGGAGAATCCCAGGGACGGGGGAGCCTGGTGGGCTGCCGTCTCTGTCTCTGTGGTCGCACAGAGTTGGATACGACTGAAGTGACTTAGCAGCAGCAGACTTTTTTGGATCATTTCAGGCCTTTGATCTTCTGCTTTTTGCACACAATTTATACTTCTTTACTACCATACAAATGTGACATCAAAACAGCCTATGATGTTGGTAGAGAATCATTCTAAGAGCACAGGACCTGGAGACAAAAGTAAAGGCAGAAAAGCAATAACTTGAGACACCCACTGTCTACCCCACATGCAAACGAAGAACTGAAACTCTGCGGGGAAAGTCAAATCAAGGAAAACAAGGCAGTTGCTTAGGGCTAAAATTTGCCTTCTCAGGTGTTAGGGGCCAGTGTGCTTACTTCCCTGGAAAACATAAAATAAACAATGTCATCTAAGCACCAAGAGTCACCTGGCACCCCAGAAATTTTTCTTAAATCAAGTTTGCACCAAAACAAAAGGTGGCGGGGCAGGGGTGGGGGGTCAAATTTTGCTTCTTTTGACTTCTAATATTTTTACTCCTAGAAGCACTTTTCAAGTTTCAGTATTTAGAAATGGCACCTGTGCCCTCTTGGTATAATTTGGCTCCTAAACTTTACCTTCTATTGCCAAGTGAATGATAAACATCAAGCCTTGCTTAGGTACTTTACAAGCATGTTACATACACTATTATCATATTTCATTCTCCCAACAGTCATTATAAGCCCATTTAACAGATGGGGAAAAATTGAGGCCCAAAGGCTAGGAACTTCGACAAATCATGGGACCTTGAGCATGGGTCAGAATTTGAAACTGGATCTTCTAGGTTCCAAAACCAATTAGTTTTGTTGCTTAGTACCTGCCAATGGCCTCTATGAGCTACACTTAGAAACTGTCAGAAAGTCTACTGATGATGTTGGCCCAACCATTTTTTCTTTAGAAAGTGGACCTTTTCCCGCTGGTATGTACAGAGCATGGTGGTCTCACTACACTGATGATTTAAGAGGACTCACATCTTGGAGTTTCTCTGATGGATTCAAGGGTGATGGACTCAGCCTAGATACCAAGAAAGCACCCAAGACACTGAGCAGAGTGGTGACTAGTATGCTGTTATAATAGCACATAGATATTTCCAATTTCATATAATCAGGATGCATCTTTGAAGCAATTAACAATCACAAGCTTTTTTCATAATAGAGAGGCTTGGGGCGGGCTAGGTGTTGAGGTCATTTTCTGAAAAGAATGTGTGAGGACCACTGACAGGCATCGTAAGGGGACAGGCACACAGACTCCTGCATCTAAGCCTCTAAATCCTCCACCCAGGGCAGAGCTAGACATTTAAGCCATAAGAGCAGAGATGATTCATCCAGCCCTGGACCCCATTAGACAGCGGAGACCATCCTGTGATCCATCCCTCCACTCAGGCCTAGAAATAAACAGAGGCAACTTGAAAAACCATCCACAGACGATTTCCCCAAACATTTGATTGTATAAATAATTTATTTCTGTTCACAGCATCATATACGCATATAAAAGGAAACGGGAACCCAAAGAGCGGGATGATCAGGACAAAGAATTACAGCAGTAGGAATGGAAACAAACCAGGAGACATAGTCCCAACACCATGACAGAGAATCTGCGAAGAGAACTGTTGTGAAACAAAGCTGGCCTCCCTGTGTCTATCAGAAAACATTTGAAAAGCTCCTGGGGGGAGGCCAAGTTCCTCTATGTGGACCCCATTCGTTCTCCAAAGAGCAGGAGGCATAATAAATCACTGACAGCTACACTGGAGGGATCTCCCAGGTGACCACTCCAAGGTAATTTAGCCTGTGCTTCCTCCCCCATTGGTCAGAGACGAAATGGGCTATTATTAGGGCAAACACTACAGATATCAACTGAGACTCTTAACTATTGGTTGATACACCACAGAGCTTTACTGCACAATTACTAACAGTTGACCGCACCCTCAAGTATTGATAATGCAAAAAAATAAAAAAAAAGTCATTTTGCATCATTGGTAAAGCATGACAGGATCTGAACAGTGATCTTGGACCAAAATATTGTCAGCACGAGAAGGTTACAGTATTTGGCATCTGCAATGTCACAAAATAAATATATTATTCTCTCAATAGTGTGGAACTACCAAAATGTCAAAGTGCTTAAGAAATTGTTGCATGTGAAGAAAATAAAGAAAGATGGATTTTTTTTTCTTTTAATAATTCTATACAGGATCTTCAGATGACGGGACCAGCCCATTTAGAAATCAGTGACTATGCTGTCGATATGTAAACGGAAACCTTGCAGGCTTTTCAACACTGCTCAGCTATATTTTCTCTACTGAGTTTCTACAAAAAGACCAGCGTTGGAGGGGTACCAAATACACTGACAAAAGAGAACAGGAAGATGGACAGCTAGGTTTCTTCTTTTAAAATACTTCATAGGGGAACTGGATCAAGCAGGAAGCCAGGACTACTACCTCTGGTTCTTAAATTCACTTTGAGTGCAGGGATTTATTTATAGGCATGGATTTATAATTTGACTAACTCACATGCTCACGCATGACCATGCCCAATTTCTAAAGGCCTCCTTCACACAAGAAGTTTATCATTATTCGTGGATGGGGGGACATAATCCTACCTGTAAACATGGATTTAAAGGAGAAATCAAAATCACACAGTAAGTATAAGTTTCCCTTTTGAGACTGTGTTTGGGGGTGAATGACAGCTTCTGCAAACCAAGACTCAGTCCTGATTATAAAGGATTTTTTAAATTACATTATTAAAAATAGGTATTTCTTCTTCTTTCACTTTATTTCCAAAGCCTCTTTCAAGTAAACTGTGAGGAGCCTGAGGACAGGTGACGATTACGTCACATGCTTTCTTTCATCCCAAGCGCTCACCGTGTCTGCATTTGCTCTGCAACCAGTTTCCACAAGCAGGAATCAGGAAGGACCTCCTTGTGCTTTTCCCTCGCCTTGAAATCCATGCAATGAGGTCGGCTTTTGCAACAAGGTGGGCTTTTGTCTGTTGGTGCGTAACATCAAATACTCTAATGAGACATTTGCAA
>SJYQ01096346.1:105040-135736 GCA_006410935.1 Redunca redunca | reverse complement strand
CCTGTGGTGAGATTGGCCAGGGCCAGTGTTTATACCCCTCCTCTTGGGCTTCCCTGGTCACTCAGACAGTAAAGAATCTGCCTGCAATTCAGGAGACTTGCGTTCAATCCCTGGATTGGGAAGATCCCCTGGAGAAGGGAATGGCTATCTACTCCAGTATTCTTGCCTGGAAAATTCCATGGACAGAGGAGCCTGGCAGGCTACCATCCATGTGGTCAAAAAGAATCAGACACGACTGAGCGACTAATATTACTTTCTTATAACAAAAGCACTGGTTTTTCTATTAATGAAGCTTCTAGAGTCCTCCCAGCCTGCAGCAAAGCAAAAGGCAGCTCAGGTCACAGGCAGAATGAACGAGGGCCACTGGGGAGGTGGGCCTGGCTTGTGGGAACTGGGCTGGTAAAGCCGGCCTGCTTTCCTCTCCCTGCCTCCCTTTAGCCTGCTGGGCCCTGCGGGCCAGCTACTATAGAAGCCCATAGCCCACTCCTTCTTGCCCTGGGGCCAAGTAGCAGGAGGTGGCGTACCTGTTGGGACAGGTCCCCAGGCCAGTGCCAACTGGACCGCCGCAGAAGGACCGCCTTCTCAGAGGAACCATACACAAAGTCCAGACCTCCAGAAAGAGCTAATACATGGAGTGACCTTTGAGTTTTGAAAGTGGTCAGCCAAAGCACAGCATGAACTTGGCCCAAATGGCCAGCGTCCCTAATGGCACAGGTCAGGACCTCCAGGCTGCCCTGGGGCCCATGCCTGGGGTCATCACTCACAGGATGGCTTAGGCAGAGTCTGAACCCTGATGACTCAGCACCCTTCACCTCTGCGGTGACAGGGCCACATGCGGACGGTGCCTGTGCAGACTTGCTGGTCTGCCCAGGATGAGAACGCCCCCGCCTACCTGGGGATAAGCCTTTAAAACAGTCCTGAACTCTACACAGGCCCTTAGCCCTGGCGAGGAGAGGAGAGAGGTGAAGATAGCTGAACTTATTCAGACTTGCTCTGCAACAGGCAAAAAACCATGTCTTTTCATCCTTGAGAACACCCAGCACCACATTTATTTTGGAAGCGCCTCTGTCATTCAAACAAAGCTCAAAGCCGAAGGGTTACCTGCGCGAGGCCACACCAATGGAGATGATGGGGCCCTGGTTAAGAGGCTTTGCACGTTTAACTGCATCCAGAGCAGTAGCCCCCAGCTCTGAGGACTGACTCTACTTTGATTGTTTAAAGGGCAAAATTCACTCCTTGCTCACAGCACCTCTTCATCAGGGGAAAGCAGTGCTGCTTGTGAGGGGTCTTAATGGTCCCCCACATTTGGGGTGCCCTTGGGGCCACCTTGAGTCCCACCTGTGTGTGGGATTGCAGTTCACCACTCCCTGGCTGCTCACACTGCTTTCACCCAGAGCTGGCGTTCCTGTAATGGACGGAAAACATCTCCACTTATCCCTATGCCTTTTCCCTCATTTTAAAAGAAATGTCATTGGGGAAACCTTTTTCTCTCTTATTGACTGAAAGACTTTTCCTTGGTGGAACTGAGGGTACCAGGTCCCCAGAAAGGGCCCGGTCTGGGGGCAGGTGTGGGCTAGGATGTATTGACACTGCCAGGCCTGCCAGGAGGGGGAAGCACGGCTGTGACCGGGCTTTTCTACGGGGCTGGCCCGGGCACACTTCATGGTGCTCAGCTGAACTGAGCTTTGATACCGAGAGGTTTTAACTGACAAAACAAGCGGGGACCACTAAGTTTTGCTTTGTGGCTGATTAATGATTAAAGGACCAACAGTCCATGGATAAAACCTTCCAGAAAAGCTCTCTTCATCCCTAAAGTCAGTGGTTTGGGGCTTGTCCTCTTTGCAGTGGAATGGGTGTGTTGAGTTGCTGGCATGCGCTGACAGAACTCTTGGTTTGGAACACAGGGCAGCAGCCCCAGCTGGTGGAGCCGGGAGCAGGTGAGCTGTGCATGTCTGACTTTCCACCACCATCTAATGCTTGAGCAGATCCGGGGAGCCCCATCAGGTGGTGCACACAGCACCCCTTGGTAGCTGACGGTGTACGGTTTGGATTTAACACACAGCTCTCTGTAGTTGACAAAGAAAAGCTATTTCCAGTTTGCACAAACTGGCCACAGCCGTTGCTGAAGCTGGGAGAGGGGCCGGCTGACTGGTGTGACTTCTCGGGTGGTAGTGTTTTGTTTTGTGACTTTGGAAGGAACATGAAAGACTAGGCAGACATCCACTTGCCAAGGAGCCCAGGGCTGGTGGCCAGGCCAGCACCTCCCTGGTAGGTGTCAGGGAAAAGGTTCAAAGTAAATAAATACTGTGATTTCTGGGCCTGCATAATACCTTTCCCCTCTCTTTCCTAATCCCAACACCTGGGGCTGGAACCCCACAGGAGAAGCTCTTGTCCTTTCATAACTGAAGGTTGAGCTCGGCCTGGATGGTAACAGGGATCCTGACTTAAAACACACATTCACACACACATAGTCACGTGTATACAGACATACCACGTATATTACAAACACACATACATACACCACACATGCCACACACATATGCACACAGTTTCAGGGAGAACTTGAGAGTATTTTGCTGGAGTCAGAAGGAAATATTCAATGACTTCTCATTCTCCTCTGTATGTTTAGTTTTCCCTTTTTTGAAAAAAATCACTTTCAGAATTGCTGGGCTGGTTTTTCCATTTGAGATAGAGTCAGCCCTTTATATCCACCAGTTTAGCATCTACTGATCAACAAACCTCAGACTGAAAAAGCTTGAGAAAAAAATTTCCAGAAAGTCCCAAAAAGCAGAACTTGAATTTGCCACATGTGCAATTAGTTGGGCTTCCCAGGTGGCCCAGTGATAAAGAATTAGTCTACCGATGCAGGAGACACCGATTGGATTCCTGGATCAGAAAAATCCCCTGGAGGAGGAAATGGCAACCCAATTCTTGCCTGAAAAACTCCATGGTCAGAGGAACTTGGCAGGCCACTGTCCATGGGATTGCAAAGAGTCTGACAGGACTGACTGACTAAGCACACACAGCAAATATTTACATGGCATTGACATTGTAGCCTTGCCATTAAATTAGATATTATAAGTCATGATTTAAAGTTTATGGGAGGATACATACACCCCAGTGTTCATGGCAGCACTATTTACAATAGCCGAGAATGGAAGCAAGCCAAGTGTCCATAAAGAAGATGTAGTGTGTATTCAAAGGAGTATTACTTAGCCATAAAAAGAATAAAATAATGCCACTTGCAGCAACATGGATGGGCCTAGAGATTATCATACTAAATGAAGTAAGTCATATAAAGAAAGGCAAATATCATGTGATATCACATATATGTGGAATCTTAAAAATGATACAAATGAATTTATTTACAAAACTGAAATAGATTCACAGATGTAGAAAACAAACTTATAGTTACCAAAGGTGAAAAGAAGGGAGGGATAAATTAAAAGATTGAGATTAACAGATATACACTGCTGTATATAAAATAAGCAACAAGGACATATTGTATAGCTCGGGGACCTGTGCTATATTCAGTCTCTTGCAATAACCTATAATGCGAGAAGGATCTATATATATGTATGCATGCATGCATACATATATATATTTAAGTATATAGGGCTTCCCAGGTGGCCCTAGTGGTAAAGAACCCACCTGCTAATTCTGGAGGCGTAAGAGACACAGGTTCGATCCCTGAATTGGGAAGATCCCCTGGAGAAGGGAATGGCAACCCACTCCAGTATTCTTGCCCGGAGAATCCCATGGACAGAGGAACCTGGTGGGCTGTGATCCTTAGGGTCACAAAGAGTTGGACACAACTGAAGCAACTTAGCATAGATATACACATATGTATATAACTGAACCATTTTCCTGTACATATGAAAACAACACAACATTGTTAATCAACTATATTTCAATATAAAGAAATAAATAACGTATCTGGGAGGATGTGCGTAGGTTATATGCAAATACTTGCCATTTTATACAAGGGACTTGAGCATCCTCAGATTTTGGTATCCTTGGGGGCCCTGGAGCCCACTCCTACAGGTACTGAGGAAGGACTGGATACCTCCTAGATCTCATACAGACATAACATCCAAGACCTTCAGAGAGTTCCAGACAAGTGGACCTCCAAACATGTGTGTTTGCTCCATACTGAAAGCTCCCCAAAGGAAAATCCCTCACCCGCCTGTAAGTCAGCCACTGTTGAAAGACCCCCCTCTGAACCCAAATCTCCTATTCCTACTTTACATCCTTTCTCCTGCGAACTGGCTTGCAGCAGTGCCCAAAGCGCTCCCTGTGGAGTGAGGCCGCAACCACAAAACTGGGGGAAAGAACTTCCCAGGGGCACTCCCGACCCCAGCCTCCGCCCTCGGAGAGAGTGATGTCTCCTGGTCACCGGGCACTTGCCTACACCTGTTTGTTCTGTTTTTAAAATAACCATCCTTAAAGAAATGCTTGTTCGTCACCACACCCAGACCAAGATGTTCTGGACAATTCCCTCCTGGTTGGGTGGGGCCTGTGATCCTGCTCCTGGCTGGAGACCTCAAATCCAGCTCCTCCCAGTGGTCATGACAAAGGCAGCCCAGGTTCTGCCTGGACATCCCCCGACCCAATCCTGCCCAGCCTGCCCAGGAAGGGCATCGGACACTGGGCTGGCTACAGGCTTCTCACTCAACCAAACCTTCCCATTGATCTAACAGGGGTGATGTGTCCCACAGAGGATGCAGGACGCAGGGCTCAGTCACAGCCTCTTGTAGGGTCAGATTTGCTGAGCCATTCCTTGTGAATGGGAAACTCGGCTGGGATGCTGAGGTTAAACCCACTGACTTGCTGGAGGGGACCCGCCCTTTTGTAAGATACAAGTAATGGGGGATGGGGGACATGCTCATCCTTCGAAACAGGAGTCGCTACTCGGAGCCCTGCTTTCTCAGGGGGCAGGGACAGCCTTTGTCCTCTGACACAGACCTCGGAGTGAGGATGTCCTGCTGGCAGAGGCTCCGGAAAATGTCCTGGGGACTGTGAAGCCACGGAGTGGTGTTGAGGACTTGGAGCCAAGGGGCCTGCTCTTTAGCTCTGATTCGAAACTCTGTGTATTTGTGACTATCAAAAACATCTGCTTAGGCTGGACGTCTATCTGGGAGGACAATCAGAGATCTGACATTCAAGACACGAACGTACCCTTGCAATGTGGAGCGCATGCGCGACGTGTCCTCGAAGTACAAGGTCTGAGACTCATGTACAAAGCTAGTGATGACTTTGGACCTGAAGTGGGTGGGGGCGAACCCAACGGCATCATTGCTGCCTCCCCCCACCCCCACCCCCTGCATTGGGACCGTGAAGTAATTGGCACTGCGGTGATTTATGCAAGTGCTAATCAAAAGCTTTTATTTTCTGATTATCTCTCCGTTTGATGGATGGCAGATGCCAATGCAGTCAAAATATAAACACGTTCCAGTCGGAACGTTTCAAAGAAGAAACTAGCCATTCCAGAGAGCAGAGGAGGGCACCCCTTCTGCTCCCTTGCAAAGAGTTTCATTGGGGAAAATTATTTTTCATCACCTTTTTGCTTTCTATTTAAATTAAGCTTCACCAAGCAAGTTTGGCAGCAGCAGAGGGCTCCTAATTTGGTCCCCCTTGACCTCTGCTGCCTTGATTGGCAGTTTGTTGCCGGGCGGGAAGTTGTGCCTGCGAGGTAGGAACAGCAGAACAAATGCCCTAGGACAGCTCTGTGTCCCCCGAGGACCCCAGCAGAGCGGGGAGAGCGCACAATTAGAGAGGTCTTCACACAGAAAGTTAATTAGCTACTAAATAGCATTTAGCACAGTTTACGATGGGAAATGCACGTCTGAGAAGCAAATGGAGACCAGTGAATAATGGTGGCCGCAAGACAGGGGGTCCTGGCCGCTGATGCTTTACTCCTCGGGCCTCACTCAATGCCAGGGTCTCAGGGCACGGGGCCTCTGTTTCCTCAAGGGTGGAGGGAGGGAAGGAACCTGAGATGTCCTGGTACACGTGCCCGGGAGCTGTGCCCCCAAGAATGAGGGCCAGGTACCCCAGTAACAGGCAGGGCAGGAGGCATGCCAAGAATCCACCTGGCCTTGGAGTAGCTATCCTGCCTCCCACGTACTGTCCAGCTTCTCAGTTGTAGAAATGAGTTCAATATGCCTTCAGTTACTGGGAACCGTGTGTGTGCTGGGTTACAGGGTGTCCCCCAAATTCATGTTTCCCCAGAAGCTCAGAGTAGCCCCTTATTGGAAAGGGTCTTTGCAGGTAAAATTAAGGCAAGGATCAAGATGAGATCATACTGGATTAGGGTGGACCCTACATCACAATATGTGTCCTTATAAAAGATAGAAAAGAACACCCAGACAGGGGGCAGAGGCCATGTGACATGGAGTCAGAAATGGTAGTGATGCAACTGTAAATCAAAGAATGGGAAGGGTTTTTGGAGCCACCAGAAGCTGAGAGAGGTGAGCAGGATTCTATCCTGGAGCCTTCAGAGGGACCATGGCCCTGTGGACACCTTGATTGTGGAATTCTGGCCTCCAGGACCGTGAGAGAAGAGATTCTGAAATTCTAAGGCTTCCAGTTCACGGTGGTTGGTTACAGCAGCCCTGGGAAACCAATAGTGTAGGGGTCACATGACAGCCCCTATTTTAGTCCCTGGGAGGCCCAGCGTGGGTGCTGGTATCTGAAGCCAGAGATGGGTTGGTGGCCAGGAGAAATCCAGGGATCCCCAGAGGGCTGGCAGGGAGTGGGGGTGGGTCAGGGCCTTTGTGTTCTCTTACTGTTCCAGTACTGACTCTGGTGTGCTTATTTGACCCACTTGATTCATTTGCCTGTTGAAACCTTGGATTGATTGCTTAGGGCAATTTTTATTTTTGCCTTTTGTTTGTTTATTTATTTTTTTTTTCTTACCTTTGATGTTTTTTAATGATTTGGAGGGTGTTTTCTTTTTTAATTATAAAAGTAATACCTGCTTACTAAAGAAATTTTGGAAAATAGGAAAAAGATGAAACAAGGGGGTGCAATCCTACCTACAGACAAGACAGCCGTTGTCAGCATTTTAGTGTATTTCCTCTAGCCTTGAGATTATTTTTTTGTTTGTTTCTGATGCTTAAGTTAATTTACAGAGTTGCAGACACACTGTAAAATTTGGTTTCTTGGTTTTTAAAATAAGAATTTAACAATTTTTTTATATATATTTTAACTTTTAATTTTATATCAGAGTATAGCCAATTAATGGGCTTCTCCCATGGCTCAGCAGTAAATAATCCGCCTGCAATGCAGGAGAACTGGGTTTGATCCTTGGGTCAGGAAGATCCCCTGGAGGAAGGCATGGCAACCCACTCCAGTATTCTTGCCTGGAGAATCCCACGGACCAAAGAGCCTTTCGGGCTACAGTCCATAGGGCTGCAAAGAGTCAGACAGGACTGAAGTAACTGAACATGCACACGCATAGCTAATGCCATAGTTTCAGGTGGACAGCAAAGGGACTCAGCCAGACATATACATGCATCCATTCTCCCCCAAACCCTCCTCCCATCCAGGCTGCCACAGAACGCTGAGCAGAGTTCCTTCTGCTATACAGTAGGACCTTGCTGGTCATCCATTTTAAACACAGCAGTGTGTACATGTCGATCCCAAACTCCCTAACCATTCCTTCCCCTCATAAATGCTGTTATATCTGATACATGCAAAAAACATGTATAACATGTAAACGATGCAGCATCATAATAAAATGCACCCACATTACCCATCACACAGCTATATGACTGATTCAGCTACTGGGCTTCTTCCCTCCCCTGGAATCCAGGCTCCAGAAGGGAATCAATCACTTTCTGGAATGCTGGGGGCATCATTTCCCCCCTCTTTTAAGGCAGGCAGTCCACATTTGTATTCCTTTCCCAACAATACGTGTTGGGTTCAGTCTGATCTTGAGAAGTATTAAAATATCAGCATCCTTTGCCACCTTCTGTGACCCAGGTCAGTGTCTAAGATCACACGGTTCATTTCTTATAACTGTGGTGAGGTACCCCAAGCTGCGACTACTCCGCAGTTTGTCTATCCACGTTCCTGGCAACCGCCACTTGGTGTGTTTTCAGGGATTTTCTCTATGACAATCCTCATGCCCATCTTTGGTACATGGCGCAAACCCCCTCTGGGATATGTATGCTCAACTCCACAAGATGCAAGTGTTTCACACCAATGATAGGCTAGCTTAGGTTACACTTACCCCCGCCAGGACTGTGTGAGTTCTGTCTTGCTATTTTCAATTCATGCTTTGAATGAATGTCTTCTTTTTCAAAAAATTGTATTTATTTGTGGCTGGGCTGGGTCTCTGTTGCATGGGCTCTCTCTAACTGTGGCGAACCCTACTCTCTAGGTGTGGTGGTTTCTCTTGGTGCAGAGCATGGGCTCTAGGGCCCGTGGGCTCAGTAGCTGTGGCACACAGACTTAGTTGCCCTGTGGCATGTGGGATCTTAGTTCCTGAACCAGAGATCCAACGGGCGTCCCCAGCATCGGCAGGCAGATTCTTAACCACTGGACCACCAAGGAAGTCCCTTCCCATGTCTTCTTAATAGCGATCATTTTTAATGCCTACTAAATATCCTATTGGGTAGATATACAACTTTTCACTGGTCCATCTACCTTTCATGGACATTGAGTTGTTTCCAATTTTCTGCTTGTCCTGTGAGAAACCTCACTGGGCTTCTACTGTGCTGATGTGCAAATAGGATTATTCCTCGAATGGGCTGCCAGAAACAGAATCAAAGAGGGGAATCTTTTCAATTCTTGAGACACGTTGCCAGTTGTTGCTTTAAAGATTTGAGCCTTGGTTGTGGAGAAATTGACAGATGTGCACAAAGGTATAAATATTTGTGTACATACACACAGAAGTCCTGCATATACGTGTGTACAAAGGTCCAATGTGTAATTGTGTGCATGCACAAAGGTTTAATGCACACACTTGCACTGAAGTTTGGTGTGATATTATTTTACAAAATAATAAAAACAGGAACCATCCCAAGTTTTCATCTATAGGAAATGTTTAAATAAACACACAGAACCTGAAGCAACACTTACAAAAAAGTGTGATTGACCCAATGTACTACCAGGACAAAGGCCATGAGTAGGGTGACTGGGAAAGGTCCAGCTGCAACAGTATTGACAGCAGGCTCCTATTTCTGCTTTACCATGTGTGCATGTGTGTGCATATGTGTGTGTGCGCACACAGGACACCCCCACGTTACCCGGAGTTACATGGAGGAGCAGGATTGAGTCTGGGCTGAAGCTGGTGAAGGAACAAGAGACTTTGCAGTTTTGCTTTGCACGCCTCTGAGTGTCTGAATTTGTATCAAGGGCATTTCTCTTCCCATGAAAGAAGGGCTCATGGAGAGGGTAGAGACTTGACTGCTCACCCCGCCTGGGGCTGGAGGAGGAGCTGACTTCATGGTACATCTCTCAACATTGGCTTCCACCCCTTTGGAAATAAATTATTGCTGATCCATGTGCTAAAAACCATGCTCGTTTGCATTTTTTATGATTGAGGATTTTGCATATATTTCTGTATGTTAATTTGTGTTGTTTCTTCTTTTGTGAAGTATGTGTAATTAGCCCATTTATCTCCTGGGGTCTTTGACTTTATGGAAAAGCGCATCAAAGAGAGAAGGCCCTCATGTGAGGGTCCCCAAAGCCTCCTGCCAGTACCACCATGTGGGGATTACATGGAGACCAAGGGGCAGGAGATATACCACCTCTCTTGGATCTGCCCCTCATGATGTCCAGTGTCCATTGTACCCTGTAAACCAGCTCCAAGGAGGGACAGTTGCTCGGCAGTCAAGGCTGACAGCAAACTTTGGGGTTGGGCTGAGCCAGACTGCTGGAAGATGGCTGTTTCACCCCAAGAAGCAGAGTTTCCTAAGCCCGTCCTCCTCTGTTGGTAAATAGCCATTTTGCTGTAAGAAAATTCTGTCAGCCAGCATCCCAACCCTGGTTTGCCTTAAATGCCCTGAGCCAAGCAAGCAATGGCTTGGTGCCAAAGGATGCTCTGGGTCAACCTGGAACCAGGCCCAGGGGACAAAGAAACAAGAGTGATGTGTGAGGGGCATTGTAGGAAGGGAGGAAAAGGATCCAAAGCAGTTCTGTTTTGATATCACTCGTGGGACGTGGTGCTCTGAACAGAATTCAGGTTTGTGCGGTTCGCTGTGTGGATGGAACGTCAGTGAATATAAATGAGTAGCCAGCCCCCCACCCAAGAGTGCAAGGGATTTTTAATTAATTGTCATTATGATTTGTGGTCTTGGGTCAGGAGTGGTAGAGAGTGGCAACCAACATTTCCTCTGAGGCACCCAGGGCCCAGTCACTGGCCCCTACCCTTGATACCAGCACCTGGTGTGGTGGTCACCCACGGCTCCCCTTCCAGCCTGCAGAGACTGAGGGTGCCAGGCCAGACACAGGAGGGCACAGCAGGGCTACCCCTGGGCCGTCGTCAGTCTGAGTGTCCCAGATGGCACGTTGGGCAGAGTCTGTCAGGACTGGCTGTCTCTGCCTCTGGGGCTCCTGGATGGTTCATGGGACTGGCTGAAAAATAAGAAGGAGCCACATGGAAGGTGCAAAGCCCAGAGCTCAGAATCCAGAAGGTTCTGGCTCCCAGCTCCTCACTCCCTCCCACCAGCTGTGCTTCTCAGCTGGTCCCTCAGTGTCTTCATTAGGAAAATGAACCCACTGGCTTCCTGATCTTTGAGGTGCTTCTGTGACCTCAAGCTCTTTCTCTGAAGAAACCTTATTACCCTGACTCATGCCACAGCACTTCAACACCCCATTGCCCTTCCCCCAGAGGCTTCTTTCTGGAAGGACAGTTCAGCCCAGCAGGTATAGTCCACTGATTCATGTGATGGCCAAGCAGTCCTTGCCTGAAGCTGAAAGAGAAGGCGGGCTTGGGCTGAAAGCCTGAAAAAGAGTTCATGAAATTTAATCAGATGCCTAAGGGGAACACCTAAATTTAGTCAAATTATTATTAGTATTCATTCCATTTTTAAATTGCCTAGGGGAACGTCACCGAAAAAATTGGGAACCACCAGCCTGAGTGGTGATGATTTTGTTCTGCAGACCTGGGGGACCTGCCAAGAGACTGCAGAGGTCCTGACCTACCTCACAGCTGCTGCCCCCAGCACCCACACTGTGAGCCACTTTTGGGGGTGCAGGGATACATGACCCAGAGGGTCCAGTTGGAGCGGGTGCCCAAGGTGGGGTGAGGCAAAGCTCATGTATTTAGCCATGATAGATGCATGCAGACTCACAGGGACCTAGGCTTCATCAGCCCTAGGCTCTGGTCAGCAGAGCCCCCCTGCCCACCCATAGCAAGGTCCCTGGTCAGTGAACCCCTAGCCCCCAAGAGTCTGCTTCTTGTTACTGAGTTTCTGGCCTCCGCCTCTACTGGTTCTGCAGGCTGGGCTGGGTTTTTGGAGGAGGACCAGAGAATCCCTTCCCTGTGTGACTCGGGCCCAATAGATGGTAGGTGACTTTTAGAGGGTGATGGCCAGTTTCAGGAGTTTTTGTAGGAAAACCATACAAGATTAATGTGATGCCTTTTTTAAAATTAAAAGATAAGTAATTGAAGTATAATTGATTTATTATATTGTGTTAGTTTCATGTATACAGCGTAGTAGTTCAGTATTTTACAGATTATACTCCTTTTTAGGTTATTACCTATAATAGGGCTTCCCTGGTGGCTCAGAGGTTAAAGCATCTGCCTGCAATGCAGGAGACCTGGGTTTGATCCCTGGATTGGGAAGATCCCCTGGAGAAGGAAATGGCAATCCATTCCAGTATTCTTGCCTGGAGAATCCCATGGACAGAGAAGCCTGGTGGGCTACATACAGTCCATGGGGTCGCAAAGAGTTGGACACAACTGAGCGATTTCATTTACTTTATAGGTTATCACAAGACAATGGGTATAATTCCCTGTGCTGTACAGTATATCCTTGTTGCTTATGTATTTTATATATAAAAGCTTGCATCTGTTAATTCCATACCCCTGTGTGTCCCTTCCCCTTTCCCTTTCCTCTTTGGTAAACACAAGTTTGTTTTCTATACCTGTGAGTCTATTTCTGTTTTGCATATGCCCTCCTTTGTATTATTTTTTAGATTCTACATATAAGTAATAACTTGCAGTACTTGTCTTTCTCTGATTTATTTCACATAACATAATACTCTCTGAATCCATCCACATTGCTGCAAATGGCAGAATTTCATTTTTCATAGCTGAGTAATATTCCATTGTGTGTGTGTGTGTGTGTGTGTGTGTGTGTGTGTGTGTATCTCACATCTTTTTAATCCAGCTGTCTGTTGATGGGCAGTTGGATTGCTTCATGTCTTGGCTACTGTAAATAGTGTTGCTATGAAAGTTGAGATGAATGTATATTTTTGAATTAATGTTCTTGTTTTTGTTTCCGGGTATATACCCAGGAGGAGAATTGCTGGATCATATAACATGCTTATTTTTAGGCTTTTTTTAATTTACTTTTTGAGGTTTTTTTTTTTANTTTTTTTTTTTAATTGAAGGAGAATTGCTTTACAGAATTTTGTTGTTTTCTGTCAAATATCAATGGAAGCTCTGTACTGTTTTCCCTAATGACTGCACCAGTTTACAAGGTGGCTTTCTTTTCAAGGTGCCTTTTTATGACACTAAATTACCTGACCTTCGAGGTTCTTTCTACTCCCAGCCAGCACTTAGATTACAACTGAATGTTGGTCCCATAGAAATGACACAGGAACATGTCTCACACCCAGATGTTTGTGACAACCTGTGTTTCCTCTCCTGTCCTGCCCACTCTCCCTGTCTTCCTCTGACATCACTTAGTTGGCTCGGGCTGGTGTCGTAGTTTCATTTGGAAAGGGTCACGTGACAGGCCGTGAGGCCTGGGCTGCTGACAGTGAGGATGCCCCGGCCTGTGAACGCGTGTGCTCTGCCTGTCTCTGCGGCTCAGGGTGTTGTCTGGGTGGCTGCTGCGGACCTCGGCGTGATCAGGGTCTAGGTCTCACCGGAACTTGTGTCGCTCGCAGTTTTCTCGGTCCTACAAAACTTCCCAAGTGCAACCATCAATGGGCTGAGTGTATGTGGCTAATAAGAGCACTTGGTTTAGAAATATCTTCTTTTCTTACCCATGTGAAGTTCCTGTAAAATATGGGGGAGATGTGTGACTCTGTTTTGTCCTTTTTGTGTTTAGAAAACTGTCTCTGCTATTGTCTTCTCAGTGAAGTCTGCCTCCAGGATGAAGTCAGTTGGGAATGAAACAGAACAATTGGTTCTCAGAAGCCTGGTTCGGGAGCAGCTAGGAATGGTCTCTAGGCTGCTTGGGCTATTAATTATTTTGCTTTATTTATTAGAGGTACCCAGCATCCCTTAGCCTCCAAGCATATTTGCAAAATGCCTTAAGGGAAAAAGAAAAACAAATGATTCCTGCCATCAGAGTCTCCAGCCCATAATGAATGATACTGTATAATAACGTTAAGTGGGAAAAGCCTCACACAGAATCCCGTGTACATCCCGAGTCTACCTGTGTAACCATCATAGATGCATGATACATGGATGCTCAGAAACTCATGAAAGAAGTCGGCTTGGCTGAGTGAAATTTTTCTTAGTTTTACTTAGAAATCTGATGATGTCATGCTTTTTGACTCAGAAAAAAAAAAAAAATTAGAAGAAAAACAGCACCCAGAGGACTAGTGGGTTCTCTCCTCCTACCTGCCAGCACCACTCCCCCTGGCTGGCCAAAGGAGAAGAGAGGCCTAGCCTGGTTATCTTTTCCTAAATTGTGTTGGTAATAAACCTGAATAACGTGCCTGCTCTCCTCCTCCCCATGATTTACACCTTTCATAATTAGCCCTGCGCGGCATCAGAGCCGCCCAGCAGAGTTAATGGCCTGAGCTCAGCCACTGTCCTGGCTCCCAGCAGAGCTGAGCTCTCTGCACCAAGAACTGTGATTGAAGTCGGGCCGGCCTGTCCTTCCTGTGGCTCTTGAGCCCCTTGAGAGGGACGGGAAAGCTATGTTGATCTCAAATGTGGCTGATGACACCCCAAGCTCAGCCAGGGCAGGTTCCGGGGGCTGAAATATCAGGATCCAGGGCTTCTATTCTGATAAGTTCCCATTTCCACTTATGTCAGAGATGACCCCTTGAGCCCAACAGAACTAAGTTCCCGTGGTGATCGTCAGCACCAAGGTCTCCTAAAAGATTGGGAAGGGAAGTTGCCACAATTGCTAATGTTTAGTGCTCTGGCCAGCCGTGCCGGAAGCGACATTGATTGACTGTCTCTGGGTGCATAGCGGGTGGCGGGGGGATCTGCCAGCAAATCCCAGAGCAGGGCCCCACAGTGTCCGAGGTCAGTAGAAACCAGGCAGCGTCCATCCCAGAGGGTAGATTCAGCTGCCACTATGTGTGTGTGTGCTCGTGTGTTTGTGCGCACGTGTGTGTGATGTTAATTACAGCAGACGTGCCTACAGTTTTGCTTGCAACAGTCAGCTTAGAAATGGCCAGAATTTGAGAGCCTAATAGGGTCTCAGAGATCAGAATCCAGCCACTGTCACCTCCATTTTACTGAGCGAGGAATTAAGGTGCAGAAAGTGAGACTTCCTTTGTCATCCCTCTGCAGCCTCCTCCGTGCCAGGCCCTTATGGGGTGAAGGTTACAAAGACGGTGAAGACAGCATCCCTGCTGGAGGGCGTGACACGTCAGGAGTGGCTCAGAGGCTAGGAAAGGGCTCAGGGCCAGGGGGCTGAGCGGTGAGGGAAGGTGGGCTCCCTGTCAATGGTGGAAGGCAGCTGCCCCACACCCAGCGTTGCTGCCCCGTCCCTCCTCCTGGTTAACAGAGTCCTAGTGAGGCTCCCAGAGTCAGGGGACAGGGAACACAGATAAGACAATCTCTCCCTGAAGTCGTCACTCACGGAGGGCTCTGCCAGACCCCAAAGAATGGGGAGCAGAGAGGTGCAGGGGACATAAGGGTGCAGGGGAGGAGGGCGTGTGTGTGTGTGTGCTCTCAGTCGTGTCTAACTCTTTGTGGCCCCGTGGAGTGTAGCCCACCAGGTTCCTCTGTCCATGAGATTTTCCAGGCAAGAAGACTGGAGTGGGTTTCCATTTCCTACTCCAGGGGATGTTCCTGACCCAGGGATCGAACCCATGTCTCCTGCTTGGCAGGCAGATTCTTTACCACAAGCACCACCTGGGAAGCCTGCAGGGGAGGGGACATGAGTGCAAAATCCAAGGACTCGGGTATGGGACTGGAGTTGGGAACAGCAAGCACTCTGGAGCCTGAATTTGCAAGGAGGTGACTGGGCTGGCTGCAGTGTTGGAAGGCAAAGGACACCCCGCCTGGTACTGACCTCCCAACAGCCACAGGCCGCTGGCAGAACAGCAGGCTGCACCTAACAAGCAGATAGAATAGCAATGTCCACTCAGTATGCCTCGGGCCCTCAGCCCTGTCCCATTGCTTTCCTCTCCCATCTCCCCATTTTATGGTTGAGAAAGGGCCCAGGAGAGGAGATAACTGGCCCAAGACCACATAGGCTGGCTGAGGAACCAAGCCAGGACTGGTCCCAGGCCCTCCAGGCTCCACGCTGAGCGAAGGGAGGATTTCCCATCCAGTCTGTCTTTGGCAGAAAGGATGTAGCCATACCCCAAACATGCCTGATGTGGCCGTTCATGTTTCTGTACCTAAACACACGTGTGTGTGCGTGCTGCTGTGACGTGTCCTCCAGTATCCTCGTTCTCTTTAGAACTCTCCTTCCTGTATTTTTAGTTGGCTGCTTGTCAGTCAAGCAACATTTGGAAGCCCTATGTGAGTAAATGCCGTGTGATTAGTACATGATAGAAGACAGAAAGAGATGCTTTCTGGGGACTTCCATGGTGGTCCAGTGGCTAAGCCTCTGTGCTCCCAATGTAGGGGGCCCAGGTTTAATCCCTGGACGGGGAATTAGATCTCATATGTCACAACTAAGACCTGCACAGTCAAATAAGTAAATAAAAATAAATATTTTTACAAAAGAGAGAGATGCTTTCTACTGCTGCACAAGAGATAATTTAGTATAGTGGTCAGGGCACAGCGTGGCCTTGCACAATGACTGGGCCTCTCTGGGTGTCATCTGTCACATCTGAAAAGTGGGCACGCTAGCAGCGATGTAGTGGGGAGCCTGTATGTATCTTTAGGACCTAAACTGCTCTGTACGTGTTGGTTTTTACTTTATCCTGTCCTCTAGGCTTTGTCTGGGCAAGGTACAGTTAGTAAGGTCAAGGTCACAGGATGACCTATATGTAGACTAGTTAGCTTTTTAGAAACAAAGCAGAACTCAGAAATGCCCAGTGTAGTGAAGCTGGCATCATGGACCAGCCTGCATGATATCCCCCATGCCCTGGCTGGCTGCCTGGCCTAGGAATGGGTGGAGACTGTGGGGGCGCAGGACATCAGTCCTCATGATCAAGAGAGCACTGTTGTCCTGAGACCCAGAGGCTTAGCCAGGTCGCTGCAGAGCCCCGTCCAATCCAAAGTAGCTTTGAAACAGTCCCTCGCTCGCCATGATCCAGAGTGGTACTCATCTCCCTACGTGTGGGCAGAGGCAGGCTTCGTCAGAAAGTGCATCTGTGCTGAGGGCTCTAGGGACAAAACTTCTCAGCTGTAAGTGGCAGGTTTGGGTGGTTGAGGGCCTGAAGCTGGTGACACGAAGAGTTGGTGGCAGACAGAGTAAAAGTGATCTTTGTCTTCCCCAGTCACGGTGGACCTGTTGTGGCCACGGCTCTCTGAATGCCCCCTCCTGCGTTACTCATCCTTTAAAATCAGGAGCCTGGGGCTCCCAGAACATCCGGGTTGCCCAGGTTTCCTTCTTTTAAGCAATCTTTTTGTCTGACAATTGAGTCTTCACAAGGGCCCTGGCAGCCCTTTAAGTAGGCGCCACAGGACGCGAGAGTTCTGAGGAAACTTCGCTGCTAGCGGGGCCAAGTGTGTGACTGTGCGGGCGAGTGCCACAGCTGTGCCAGCTGGCCGACTCTCCCACCGGGTGGGTTACACAAGATCGCCTTGTTTGTTCTTCCTTGAACCCCTCAGGCGGATTTCTGGACTTCGACTTTACCAAGTAGGAAGACAAAAACAAACAAACAAACAAAAACTTGCTTCCCCGAAACCCAAAGCCCTGTCGGTGGGGAAGGAACACTGCCCAGATGAAGGGGCCTTTCTGGGCCTTTTTGTTTTTTTAAAAACAATATTGGTTTTTTTTTAATATTTATCTGTTTTTGGCTACTCTGCTCAGCTTGCGGGATCTCAGTATCCTGCTCAGGGATTGAACCAGGTCCACGGCAGTGAAAACCTGGAACCACTAGGGCATCGGGGAACTCCCGTTGGGTCTTTGTGGGGTTTGCCTTCTCTCAGGGTCCCTGAGGGCAGAGCACAACACATCGTGAAGCAGCGGAACAGCCCAGCTTCTCCCAGGGGTCACTTTAAAGAAGAGGCAGTAGATAGCGGGAGGGAGGTTGCCCCAGGTACAGTACAGAGGTCCCCCCCGCCAACCAGTTCAGAGATGGAAATAGGACAGGAGTTCCACAGGGAGACGTCACGCACAATCACTTTGGAAGCAAAGCGGCCAGCCTTCTACCCACTCTATTGATGTTCTTAAACTTATTCCACAAAGTCTTCATTATCCTCAATCATGCACCTCCGTGGCAGGGTTTCCTTCCTTCCCACCTGTTGGTCTGCATGGCCTTTGCATGGGTCAGGGGCTGGCCAGTCCTGCAGCTGATCCAGCATGGAAGATGAAGGAATGATAAGAAAATATTATTTGGAGTGGGGGGAACTAAGAATTCTAAATCAGAAAACCATTGGGGTGTTATTTTTTTAATATTATTACTGGGATAAAACACAATTTACTATTGCAATCATATTTGGAGTTTAAAATTTTTTTAATTGGAGGAATACTGCTTTACAATGTTTTACTGGTTTCTACCACATAGCAATTTGAATCAGTCATAATTTATTTTTATATATATATATATATATATCTGCCCTCTTGCAGAGAAGGCAATGGCACCCCACTCCAGTACTCTTGCCTGGAAATCCCATGGACAGAGGAGCCTGGTAGGTTGCAGTTCATGGGGTTGTGAAGAGTAGGACATGACTGAGAGACTTCACCTTCACTTTTCACTTTCATGCATTGGAGAAGGAAATGGCAACCCACTCCAGTGTTCTTGCCTGGAGAATCCCAGGGACAGAGGAGCCTAGTGGGCTGCTGTCTATGGGGTCACACAGAGTCGGACATGACTGAAGCGACTTAGCAGCAGCAGCAGCAGCAGCAGCCCTCTTGAGCCTCCCTCCCCTGCCCCATCCCACTCCTCTAGGTCATCACAGAGGGTCAGGCTGGGCTTCCCATGTCATAGAGCGACTCCCCCCCATCTCAACCAGTTTTAAGCGTACAGTCCGTAACATGAAGTGCACTCACACTTTTGTGCCATCACCCATCTTTAGAACTCTTTCATCTTGTAAAACTGAAGCTCTATTCATTAAACTCTTAACTCCACATTCTCTCTCTCCTCTAGCCTCCAGTAACCTTAATCTGCTCTCTGTCGCAATGAATTTGGCTCTTCCAGGCACCTCATTTAAGTGAAATCCTCCTTTTGTGGCTGGCTTACCTCACTGAGCATAAAGTCTTCATGGTTCGTTCATACTGTGTAGCCTGTGTCAAGATTTTGTTCCTTTCTAAGATAGACTAATATTCCATTGTATGTGGTGACCACATTCTGTGTATCCATTCATCTGTTGATGGACACTTTTTTTTCATATATTTTAGAGACATGGGTATTATGAATAAGGCTGCTATGAACATTGGTTTACAAATATCTGTTTGAGTCTCTGCTTTCAATTCTTTGGGACGACCTGATTAAAATATCAATGAAAAATAAGAAAAGTGTTGGTTGTTCAGTCATGTCCGACTCTTTGCAACCCCCATGGACTGTAGCCCACCAAGCTCCTCTGTTCATGGATTTCCAAAATATCAATGCCAGTGCCCTTCTTAGAATAACTCCAGCCAGTCCTTCTGGCTTCTTTATTATTCCTTCTGCTTGTGCCCAGCTCTTCCTTCTACCCAGAGACACTCAGGACCAACCCCTGTGCCACTGCCCTGTGACTGAGCCTTTCCAGGGGCCACACCCCCTGCTCTGGGTGATGCCTTCCTCTGACACCTCCAGTTCTTTGTGACTCTCTGACAGCAGCACCTGGTCTGTGTGGTGTTATCACCCACGTGCTCATGGTCCTCAGCTTAGCTTTCCTATGAGATTCCCATCCTCTGGTGGGCAGGGGATCGGCTTCTTCACGTCCTCCTTGAATGAAGTCATGTGTTGTAGAGAAGAACGACTGATTGACTGTAATGAAAGGGAAAGAAAGTGAAGTCGATCAGTCGTGTCCGACTCTTTGTGACCCCATGGACTGTAGCCTACCAGACTCCTCTGTCCATTGGATTTTCCAGAAAAGAGTATGGGAGTTGGAGAAGGCGATGGCACCCTACTTCCTAGGGAAGTCATTAATGAATCCAGGTGAATAAACGATTACACTGTTCTTTTGTAATTGTGCCTGGGCCATTCTAAAATGGTGTCTGCAAGCTACTTTTTAAATACATGAATACATGAAGCAAGGTAAGAATCCCCAAGCTGCCAACAAAGACAGCTTCTTGGAAGGCACACTGGACAGGATAGGGAGGTGTTGGGAGGGGCTTTTCCACTGCTGATTTTGCACACTTTAGTATTTTTTGAATTTTTAACCACAAAAATGAATTTATTACTTACAATATTAAGTAATAAAAAAGCAAGGAGTATATTTTTAATGTAAAATTATTTATAATATGAGATCATTTCCGTTCCTTCACTAGGAGGAAAGTTAAACTCAACAATGTAGGAACAAAATGAATTTCTCTTCCCAGGGTAATGCCATTTTCCCCATAGTGATGGGTGCCTTTTTCCAGCGTGCGTTGCTTACTTGACCTTTTAATGCTCTCTGCACTCGCTGCTTTATTGGCTTTTCTTCCCGCCTCGGGCCTCACCCAGGCTCCCCAAGACCACCCTCAAGAGTGTCTGCCCTCAGCCCCTCAGCCTCCCACCTCTGTGCCCATGTCCCCATGACACAGTCACTCCCTGGCGTGCCTGCCCCTCGTTCTCCACCAGAATGAAGGTCTAAACGTCTGGCAACATTCAGCTGTCCCCAGAACAGGGAGGCACTGAGAGCTTTGTGTTGAATAAACAAATATTGGCTGAGGTCATGCTTTATGCCTTTGCCAGGAGATGTTCAGGCTGAATCAGGGGAGAGGGGGGACACAGGGACTTCTTTTTATTGAGATATCATTCACATAAAGTAAAACTCACCCTTTATTTCTTTTTAAAAAATATTTTATTATAGTACATTTTGCATGAATTGAAACACAGATCTTTTTTACTTTTTGGCCATGCCACTCAGCATGAGGGATCTTAGTTTCCTGATCAGGGATCGAACCCACACCTGCTGCAGTGGAAGCACAGTCTTTATCAGTGGGCCACCGGAGTAAAGTTCCAAAATTCACCCTTTAAAACTACACAAAGCAATGGCATTTAGTTCATTCACAAAGTTGTACAACCATCCCCACAATCAATTTCCAGAATATTTTCATCGTTCCAAAACAGTAACTCCGAACCCATCACAGTTAAAACTCACTCCCCCCTTCCCTTGGCTTGTACCAGCCACTAATCTGCCTTCTTTCTATGGGTTTTTCTGCTCTAGAGATTTCATATGAAAAGTGAAAGTGAAAGTCATGTCCGACTCTTTGCAACCCCAGGGACTATACAGTTCATGGAATTCTCCAGGCCAGAATACTGGAATGGGTAGCCTTTCCCTACTCCAAGGGATCTTCCCAACCCAAGAATCAAACCCAGGTCTCCCACATCACAGGCAGATTCCTTACCAGCTGAGCTATCAGGGAAGCCTAGGTGTGTGGCCTTGTGTAACTTGTTTCTCTCACTTAGAACGTTTTCAAGATTCCTCTATGTTGTAGCACGTATCAGTATTTCACTAATTTTATGCCTAACTAATATTTCATTGTACGGATATACTGCGTTATGTTTATCCATTTTTCAGTTGATGGACATTTGTGTCATACACCCTTTGGGGCTATTATGAATAATGCTGCTATGCACATTAATTCATATACAAGTTTTTGTGTGGATATATATTTTTAATTTCTTAAGAGTGGAACTGCTGGGTCATATATGGTAAATCCATATTTAACTTTTGAGAAACTTCCAAGGTATTTTCCACAGTAGTTGCACTAATTTTTATTCCCATCAGCAATGTATAAGGGTTCTAATTTCTCCACATCCTCACTAACACTTATATTTTCCATCTTTGGTTTTTATTATAACCATCCTAGTATGTGAAATGGCACAATATTTCACTGTGGTTTTGACTTGCATTTCCCTCATGGCTAATGATGTTAGGCATCTTTTTATGTGCTTATTGGTCATTTGAATATTTTCATTGGAGAGACATCTATTCAGATAGATCCATTGTTTAGTTGGGTCAGTTGTCTTTTTGGTGTTGTATTCTAAATTTTTCTTTTTAAAAATATAGTCCTTTATCACATATGTGATTTCAGATGTTTTCTCCCATTCTATGGGTTGTCTTTTTACTTTCTTGATAGTTTTCTTTGAAGCTCAAAAGATTTTAATTTTGACAAAGTCCAGTTTATCTCTTTTTTTCTTGGATTGCTTGTGCTTTTGATGTCATTGAATAAACCACGGCCTAATCCAAGGTCATGAAGATTTATGCTTTTTCTAAGAGTTTTATAGTTTTAGCTCTTCCGTTTAGATCTTTGATCCATTCTGAGTTAATTTTTTGTAATGGTATGAGGTAAGGGTCCAAATTCAATCTTTTGCACATAGATATCTAGTTGTCCCAGCACCAATTGTTGAAGACTATTCTTTCTCCCACTGAGTTGTTTTGGCAACCTTGTTGAACACCAGTTGATCATCAATGTATGGATTTATTTCTGGACTGTCTTGTCATTATGGCAGTACCTCTTTATAGTGAGTTTTGAAACTGGGAACTGTGAGTCCTCCAACTTTATTTGTCTTTTATAATATTGTTTTGGCTGTTCTGGGTCCCCTTGCATTTCCATATTATGTTTAGACCAGCTTGTCAATAACTCCAAAAAAGGCAAGTAGGATTTTGTTGGGGATTGTGTTGAATGTCTGAATTAATTTGGGGAGTACTTCCATCTTAACAATATGAAGTCTTCCAATTCATAAGCACGGGATGACTTTCCATTTGTTTCAGTTCAGTTCAGTTGCTCAGTCATGTCTGACTCTTTGTGACCTCATGAACCACAGCACGTCAGGACTCCCTGTCCATCACCAACTCCTGGAGCTTACTCAAACTCATGTCCATTGAGTTAGTGATGCCATCCAACCATCTCATCCTCTGTCATCTCCTTCTCCTTCTGCCTTCAATCTTTCTCACCATCAGGGTCTTTTCCAATGAGTCAGTTCTTTGCAGGAGGTGGCCAAAGTATTGGAGCTTCAGCTTCAACATCAGTCCTTCCAATGGATATTTAGGACTGATTTCCTTTAGGGTGGACTGGTTGGATCTCCTTGCTGTCCAAGGGACTCTCAAGAGTCTTCTCCAACACCATAGTTCAAAAGCATCAATTCTTCAGCACTCAGCTTTCTTTGTAGTCCAACTCTTACATCCACACATGACTACTGGAAAAACCATAGCTTTGACTAGATGAACCTTTGTTGGCAAAGTAATGCATTTGCTTTTTAATATCCTGTCTAGGTTGATCATAGCTTTTCTTCCAAGGAGCAAGTGTCTTTTAATTTCATGGCTACAGTCACCATCTGCAGTGATTTTGGAGCCCAAGAAAATAAAGTCTGACACTGTTTCTACCGTTTCCCCATCTATTTCCCATGAAGTGATGGGACCTGATGCCATGATCTTAGTTTTTTGAATGTTGAGTTTTAAGCCAACTTTTTCACTCTCCTCTTTCACTTTCATCAGAAGGCTCTTTAGTTCTTCTTCACTTTCTGCCATAATGGTGGTGTCCATTTGTTTAGGTCTTTTTAAATTTGCCTCAACAGTGCTTTTGTAGTTGCTATGCAAGTCTTTTACTTTGTGTGTGTGTGTATGTGTGTGTGTGTGTGTTGTAAATGGAATTGCTTTCTTAATTTGGTTTTTGGATTGTTCATTGCTAGTGTATAGAAATGCAATTAATTTTTGTATATTGATCCTGTATCCTTCAACTTTGCTGACTTCATGTATCAGTTCTAACAGGGTTTTTTTTGTGTGTTTGTGGATATGAAGTCCTAAGGATATTCTACATGCAAAATCCATCATCTGCAAATAGAGATGATTTTACTTCTTTCCTTCGGTCTGGATGCCTTTTTGCTTCTTTGCTTTTCCTTGTCTGATTGCCCTGAGCAGAACCTTCAGTAGAAGAGAAGGGGTGAGAGCAGACATCCTTGTCTTATTCCTTATCTAAGGGAGAAAGGTTTCAATCTACCGTAGAGTATGAGGTCAGCTGTGGGTTTTTATAGATGCCCTTATTAAGATTGAGGAAGTTCCTTTCTATTTTTAGTTTGGTAAGTGTTTTCACCATGAAAAGGAGTTGGATTTTTGTCAAAGGTTTTTTTCTGCTGCTATTGAGATGGTTGTGTGGTTTTTGTTCTTTATTAATCTGGTGTATTACATGACTTGATCGTCATAGTTAAACCACCTTTGCATTCCTGGCATAAATTGCACTTGGTCATGGTGTATAATCCTTTTTAGATGTTGTTGACTTTGGTTTGCTAGTATTTTGTTGAGAATTTTGTGTCTCTATCATGACGGATATTCATTAGGGCCTAGAATGTTATGTTCTTGTGATGTCTGTATGGTTTGGGCATTAGGAACTGACTTAATGCAAAGTCCAAAGCAAAACACATCAAAGAGAACGATAAGTTTCTAAGGATTTTGCAAGAAATAAGAGAAAATCAGCATATTTGGGTACCTGTGACACATCAGATACTTTCCTTAACAGCTTCCCTAAAGTCAAGGGGAAACAGAGAAACTGGGTCTTGGAGAGTGAAAAGAACAGGAATAGAGGCTAGAGGGCAGGTAACCCAGGGGGAGGGACCCAAGGAGGCAACTGCATGGAGAGAGGGCCTCATAAGGTAGAAAGGATGTGAGTTGTCCAGTTGGCCTGAGATATAGTGGGAACATATAAAGAGGTATAACTTGATTGAATAATATTCTCCTAAATCCATATCCACCTGGAACCTCAAAACTCAGCTTTATTTATAAAGAACATCTTTGCAAATATAATTAGTTATGATGAGATCATTCTGGATTAGAGTGAGCCCTAATCCAATGACTGGTGCCCTTACAAGAAAATAGAACAGAGACACAGAGAGCCATACCCAAAGGGAAGAAGCTGGAAGAGGCAGGGAAGGATCATCCCCAAGACCTTCACAGGGAGCTTGGCCCTGCTGACGCCTTGATTTCAGACTTCTGGTCTCCAGAACTGCGAGAGAGAAATTTCTGTTGCTTGAAGCCATACAGTGTGATGCAGTGATACAAGGAGGTGTGGGCAAAAATGAGCTGATATTCTCTTGCACCAGGCTGAGGACTGGGGCTTCACTGGTGGACAAAACCTGACTGCTGACGGTTTCAGATCCAGGAACATGGGGTAATGGGGAGCAGTAGGTATGTTTTCAGGGGCATTCTTTAAGAGATAGTTTAAAATAGAGTTTTATTTTCCTCTGTATCTTCCTTTATTTTCTTTTTAAGTCATTGCCTTTGTCTCTGGAAGTCACACATCATAGGTGTCAGGAATTTGAGCTTTGGATGAGCGTTTGCCATTTACCACCTGTGACATTTGAGGGTGATGTTCCTGGTCTCAGTCTTCTTAGCTATAAAATGGGGTTAATAATATCTCCTTCATAGTGTTCAGTTCAGTTCAGTCTCTCAGTTGTGTCCGACTCTTTGCGACCCCATGAATCGCAGCACACCAGGCCTCCCTGTCCATCACCAACTCCCAGAGTTCACCCAGACTCACGTCCATCGAGTCAGTGATGCCATCCAGCCATCTCATCCTCTGTTGTCCCCTTCTCCTGCCCCCAATCCCTCCCAGCATCAGAGTCTTTTCCAATGAGTCAACTCTTCGCATGAGGTGGCCAAAGTACTGGAGTTTCAGCTTCAGCATCATTCATAGTGTTAGTATGAGAAAATCTTGAAAGCAATCAGCAGAGCTCCTGGCACACAGGAAACCTCAAATAAATGGTAACCGAGATAATAATTGGTTATTGATACCTGACTTTTCCCTTTTTTTCTTTTCAAAATTATCCTTATTGGTTTTACAATATAAAGGCTAATATGGACCTGTTCAAAAAAAGATGGAAGATCAACTTATTATTTCTGAGTATTGAAATGAGACATTATTCTTTTTAGAAAATATGTAAGATAAAGAACAAGATGGAAACAAACTATAATGCCACCTAGAGATGATTTTTATTGTCATTTTGGTGTGGTTTTCTATTTATTTATGTAGATATAAAATATTTATAAATATACATTATATACAAAACTATGTTGTATCATATTTCATATAATTTTCACCCTACTTTCTTGATTCAGCATAATAGCATTTTCTTTCATCATTGAATACTTTAATAAAATGTTTCATACTAGCTTAATGGCATTGTATCATATGCATGTGCCACGATATATTAAAATATCCCTGGGACTTCCCTGTTGGTCCACTGGCTAAGACTCCACGCTCCCAATGCAGGGGGCCAGTTAGGGAACTGGATCCCAGATGCCACACCTGAGAGTTCACATGCTGCAAATAAAAAAACCCATAAATAAATAAATAAAATATTTTTTAAAGCTTAAAAAAATAAAATATTCCTTATTGTTGGAAATCTAGTAATCATATTGGTATTTTTTACAACTTTCTTGAAGTATAATTGAGTTACAATAGCTGCATATATTTAAAGTGCACAGTTTGCTGAGTTTTGACATATGTGTACATATTGTGGTTTCCGTTTCCATTTCTCTTATGATCAATAATGTCTTATGCTTATTTGCTACCTTATTTGGCGAAGTGTCTTTTCAAATCTTTTGGCAATTTTAAACTTGTGTTGTTTGTTTTCTTTTTACTGGGCTTTGAAGGATCTTTATATATTCTGAATATAAATCCTTCATCAGTTATATATTATCAGTTCAGTTCAGTTCAGTTCAGCCGCTCAGTCGTGTCCAACTCTTTGTGACCCCATGAATCGCAGCACGCCAGGCCTCCCTGTCCAACACCAACTCCCAGAGTTCACTCAAACTCACGTCCATCGAGTCAGTGATGCCATCCAGCCATCCCATCGTCTGTTGTCCCCTTCTCTTCCTGCCTCCAATTACAAATATCTTTTCCCAGTCTCTGGCTTGACTCTTTATTTTTTTAACAATGCCTTTCAAAGAGCAGTTTTTCATTTTAATGAAGTCCGATTTTCACTTTTTTATTTTATAGGTCATGCTTTTGGTATCACACCTAAGAAATTTATCTAGCAACAGTATTGAATTTTAAGAGTTCCTCATACATATTCTGAATACAAGTCTTTTATTGGATATGTGTGTCATGAATATTTTCTCCCAGGCTGTGGGATGCATTTTTATTTTCTTTAATGATGTAATTTGAAGAAAAGAGTTTTCAGTTATCTAATCTATTATTTATTTTATGTTTTGTGCTTTTTTTTTAAAGAAAACCTAGCCTATTCTAAGGTCACAAAAGTATTATTTTATGAATTCTTCTAGAAGTTTTAGTCTTAAGTATTATATCTAGGTCTGTGATCTATTTTGAGTTAATTTTTGTTTATAACGTGAAGAAAGTGTTGATGTTAATTTTTTCATATATTCAGATATCCAGTTGATTTAACAACATTAGCTGAAAAACTGTTCTTTTCTCCATTGAATTGTTTTTGCATTTTTGTCTAATTTTTTTTTTTTGTCGATTATATTTGCCTATTTCTGGACTCTCTATTTTTTTCCATTAATTAAAAAATTTGCTCTTTAACCAACACCAAACTACACTGATTACTGTAGTTTTCAATAAGTCCTCCAACTTTCTCCTCTTTTTAGAGTTGTTTTGCTTATTCTAGGACTTTTGTATTTCCATATGAATTTTAGAGTCAGCTTGCCAATTTCTACCCAGAAAATTCTTCTGGAACTTTGACTGGAATTTGTGTTGAATCTGTAGATCTATTTGGCAAGATTACCATCTTAACAATGTGACCATTTCAATCTATGGACATGGTATATCTCTTCATTTATTTACTTTTCCTTTAATTTCTCTCAGCAAGGTTTTGTGTTTTTCAGTGTAAAGGTCTTAATGTCATTTGTTGCAGTTATTCTAAATATTTTATATGGGCTTTTTGCTACTTTAAGTGGAATTTTTTATTTATTACATTTTCCAATTATGTGTTACTAGTCTTTAATAATGCAATTAACTTTTGTATAATAACCTTTTATTTTTTTAACTCTGTTAAATTCACTGATTAGTTCTGAATTGTTTTGTAAATTCCATGGGAATTTTTTCATGTAAACAATTATATCATCTGCAAATGGGGAGTTTTACTTCTCCTTTTCCAATATTTATGAGATTCAGTTTCTTTTCTGTCTCTTACAGAGCATAGAGCCTCCCAATCATAGGCAGAAAAAATTCAGTCTCCTACCGTTGAGTGTGATGTGAACTGTAGAATGTCTGCAGGTACCCTCTATCAGCTTGAGATGTCCTTCAATTCCTAGTTTGCTGACAGCTCTTCTAAATGAGCATTGGACTTTCCTCAGAGGCTTTTTTGTGTCTATTCACATTAAGTGTTTTTTGTAGGTAACTATGGCTGTTTTCTTAGGTTCAATACCTGGAAATGAAAGTAAAGGGTCAAAATAAATAAACATTTGTAAGGCTTTTGCATTAGATTTCCAAATTGCCATTGAGAGAAATTTGGCTGACACACAGTGCCCCCAGCCATGCAAGAGTACTTCCCCAAATCCTTACCTACACTATATTTTACAACCTTTTAATTATTGCCGACTTCATAGACCTCCCCCTAAATTGTACCTTGCTTCCATTTGCATTTATTTCATTACTCTGAATATGAAAATGTTATTGGTTATTTGTGTTTATTCTCTAGTGATTGTTTTTTCATGTCCTTTTGCCATTTTTTTTCCTGTTGGGCACTCATTTATAAAATTTTTACATACCTTTTTTCATACTAAGGATATTAACCCTTATCATATATATGTCTCAGTTTGTTCTTTGGCTTTTCATTTTTTTAAACAGATTTTATTTTTTAGAGCAGTTTTAGATTCATAACAAAATTACGAGGAAAGTACAAAGATTTCCCATATGCCCCCTGCCCCAACAACATGCAAAGCCTCCCCATCACCAACATCCCCACCAGAGTGGTATGTTTGTTACACTTATAACAGTGACACATCATTATCCCCCCTAGTTTACATTAGGATTCATTTGGTGTTGTACATCCCATGGGTTTTAACAAGTGTATAATGACATGTATCCACCACTATAATATCATACAGAGTAGTTTCGCTGCCCTAAAATTTTTCTGTGCTCCACCTATTCACTCCTTCACAGTCCCAATCTCTGACAACCATTGATCCTTTCACTACTATCTACATAGTTTTGCCTTTTCCAGATGTCACAGAGTTGGACTCATATAGTATGTACCCTTTTCGGACTGACTTTTTTCGCTTTCCCCCACACCTTTTTCATGGCTTGATAGCTCATTTCTTTTTCTTGCTGAATAATATTCCATCATCTGGATGTACTGGTTTGTTTATCCATTTATCTGCCAAAGGACATCTTGGTTGCTTCCAAGTTCTGGCAATTATGAGGGGCCACCAAAGGGCGGCATTAATTTCAACCACCCTCCCCTACCTCTACTCCACATGCACACAGCACAATTTCCAAAATCTCATGCCCTCCCCAAGGCGCTGTGTCCTGGGCACCCCATAGGACAGGCTAAGGTTTACGGAAACCAGATCCAGGATGGACACTGACTCTGGCAGAGTCCAGGGTGAAGGCTTCTGCTCCCCTGCTGTGGTGGAAGGACTGGGGCCCTGAGGGGAAGAACCCTGGAAAGAGGGCCCCACACACACCTTCTGGCAGCAACTTGCCTCTAGGCAAAAGTCTGCTTAAACCCTTTTACAACTCCTGTGGGGGAAATTATTTGCATTAATTAATTGACTAATTAATTCAGGCACTATACTTGGAACCTACAGCTGGGGTTCCATTGACATACTGTTCAACTGACCCAAAAGGCCTAGGAGGAACAAAAGCAAGAGCCAACTTAGAAGTTTGGATATTTAAAAATGTTAGAGTCTGGCCGCAATGTCTCTTTGACCTTGAGAACCACAATTCAATAATTTTGGAGGAAGGGAATTCCCAGGCAGTGGTTAGGACTATGCTTCCACTGCAGGGGGCCTGGGTTGGATCCCTGGTTGGGGAACTAAGATCCCACATGCCTCGAGGTACAGCCAAAAAAAAAACCCCAAAATAATAATTTTGGAGGTTTCTTCCCTCCTGCTTGAGCTTTTTCTGAAAACAGATACTTCCCGTATGTATCAGTTATCTATGCCCTATAACAGAGGACTCCAAAACTTAGCAACTTAAAACCACTGCATTTAATTTGTTCACAGTTCTTCTGGCTGGACTGGGCCAAGTCTAACCATTCTACTGGGTACTCTGGGGCTTTCTCAGGCAACTGTCACTAACTAGGTGGTCAGCCAGGTACAGGGTCTGTCATGGCCTCTCTCCATGAGGTTTGGAGACTGCGGTGCTGTGAGCTGGGTCTCTCTCTCCTTGTGGTCACTCATTTGTACCTGCACTTCCTTACATGGTGGTAGGAATGTGTCAAGAGGGAGAAGGCAGAAGCCTCTTGAAGCTAGACTCTGGAGCTCACAGGATGTCACTCACACCATATCCTATGGATTAAAGCCACTCAAAAGACCAGCTCAGACTCAGAAGTGGAGGAATGGACACCACCCTAGGAATCTGAGGCCGTATTTAAACTCCCAGCTCTGTGCCTGACATTGCTGTGATTATCAGGTGGACAACACACCTGCTATGTTTTGCGATGACAGAGTTGACCTTTCTTATTCATTTCTGTTTTTGCATGTTGGTGATCCTCAGAAAGAAAATGCTGTATTTCTTAGAATTTAGCATCTTCTAGTTGTACCTATAAAACAGTTTTAACTTCTAGCATATTGAGAGTTATTGCCCTAAATAAACCTTCCTTATAATTTTAATATACCACACATAATAATTTTATGAACAAGCCAGGTTATATGCAGCACATATGAATATTCCTAAAACCAAAGGGCTTTGCATGTATAAAAAGATAAAAAATCAAAATTATACATATTTCAATTTCCCAAGATTTTATTTCCATTTTTTTTTCTATGACTTTAAAATTCCCAGACATTTAAAATTTCACCCCAGGCATGGGTATTAAATCTCTGTGTCCTGTGCCAGGCCTGTACTGGGAGCTGGAGATGCAGAAGAGCAAATGAGATACAGCCCTTAACCCCATGGCAATGGATCTTGAGGCAGAAACAGATGTGGCCCTTGGTGACCTAGGTGACTGTACACA
>SJYQ01096346.1:82895-99562 GCA_006410935.1 Redunca redunca | reverse complement strand
AACACTGGAGTGGGTTGCCATTTCCTTCTCCAATGCATGAAAGTGAAAAGTGAAAGTGAAGTTGCTCAGTCGTGTCCGACTCTTCACAACCTCATGGACCGCAGCCTACCATGCTCCTTCGTCCATGGGATTTTCCAGGCAAGAGTACTGGAGTGGATTGCCATTGCCTTCTCCAAAAGGCCCAACAGAGCCAAATAAATAAATATACTTGTGCTTTTTAATTCTAGGTATTTCATTTGGTTCTTTTCTACAGTTTCTATTTTTGTCTTAATATGCCCTATTTGAGGTATTATACTCTTAATTTTCATTGTTTACTTAAATACAGTTTAATTTCTTGAATTAATTTGCAATATCTGAATCAGAAGTTTTGTTCAATAAATATAACATATGGATCCACTCAGAGTTCTTACTCAATACATTTCTCCTGAGTATATGCCATACTTTTTATTTCTTTGCATATCTTATGTTGACAATTGGATACTTCATATATTATTTTGTTACAACTCCAAATTTTACTACCCCTCCCCCTTGATGGTAGTTGTTACTGCTTTTTAAATTTTTGTTTTACTAATTTATTTATGTATTTTTAAAATTCTATTTCAATAACTTGCTTGGATTAAACCTGTGAACTTTTCCTCACTGAAATGTATGCCTGGTGATATCACTTCTGGTTTTTTTTTTTTTTTTTTTTTTTTTTTTTATCCTGACTTCCTTGGTGCATCTGCTTTTTCTACACAGTTCAGTGGTTAATGTAGAATTGAAAATAATATACTTAAACAACTTGAATTTTTTTTCAATTTCTGACAATAAATCTGTGTGTGTGTTAAAAAGCACTGAGGCCATCTTCAACACTTGCTAAGTACTTTTATTTTTCTAGAACCATCCCTGATCTTCCGTACACATGTGCATAGCTTCTCACTTAGATGGCAACATCTGAAAAGGTGTATAACCTTTTATGTCTCTCTAATTTCAAAGATTCTCCACTAATTTTCTGCTAGCTTTTTTGCTGTCCCAACAGGGGTGCTAATCCCAGAGTAACAGTCATAAGATTTCCCCAATGTTGCCTACAGAGTTTGCTACATTTACAGATGACACAGTCAGGCCTGAGTATTCACCTTCTGCCGAAAATCAAGTCTACCCTTAGGCAGTGAAACTTTTATTTTTCCCTTTCCCAGCCTAAATATAGTACTATTACAAAATCAAGCTTGACAGGGCAGAGGTTGGGTAAGGCTACAGACTCCCACTATTCTTCAGTTCAATTCAGTTCAGTCGCTCAGTCATGTTTGACTTTACAACTCATGGACTGCAGCACACCAGGCTTCCCTGTCCATCACCAGCTACCTGAGCTTACTCAAACTCATGTCCACCGAATCAAAGATGCCATCCAACCATCTCATCCTCTGTTGTCCCTTTTTCCTCCCACCTTCAATCTTTCCCAGTATCAGGGTCTCTTCCAAGGAGCCAGTTCTTTGCATAGGTGGCCAAAGTATTGGAGTTTCAACTTCAACATCAGTCCTTCCAATGAACACTCTGGACTGATCTCCTTTAGGGTAGACTGGTTTGATCTCCTTGCAGTCCAAGGGACTCTCAATAGTCTTCTCCAACACCACATTTCAAAAGCATCTATTCTTTGGTGCTCAGCTTTCTTTATAGTCCAACTCTCAAATCCACACATGACAACTGGAAAAATAGCTTTGCACCCATTGTTTTTACCCATCATTTAATAGTTTTTCTTGAATGAACACTTATTACAGTTTTACCTTATTTGATTTCCAGAGATGAGAAGTTATGGAATTTGCCTGGGTATATTTTCCAGTTTTTACATTTATTATTGTGTTTAGAAGAGATAATTTGACATAGTCCACTCCATTATAGTTGGAAGTCAAAAGTCTATTTGAGGATTCCCTGTTGGCTCAGTGGTAAAAAATCTGCCTGCCAATGCAGGAGATGCAGGTTCGATCCCTGATCTGGGAAGATCTCACATGCCATGGAATAACTAAGCCCATGTGCTTCAACTACTGAGCCTATGCCCTAGAGCTTGGTAGCCACAGTTACTGAAGCTTACATGCCTAGGGCCTATGCTCCATGATGAGAAGCCACCACAATGAGAAGCTAGTGTACCACAACTAAAGAGTAGCCATAGCTGTCTCCCCAACTAGAAGAAAAGCCCTTGTGGCAACTAAGACCAAGCACAGCCAAAAATAAAAAAATACTAAAAAAAAAATGTCTATTTGATGTGTCTGATGTTACTTTATATAATTTAAAACTTTTAAAAATTACTTNGAATCTTAATTACTATTTTTAAGTTTTCATATGTTATGTTTACAAGTGAAATGGTCTGGCAATTATCCTTCTTTACTGTGCTCTTATTAGGATTTGCTGTCAAGGTTATGTTGGTTTCAAAAAATAGCTAATAAATGTTAATATATGGAAGAATTATTAAAAATTAAGTATACTCTCTTTAAGTGAAGAGATAAATTCAACCAACAAAACCAATTGCTTTGGCAATTGCTTTGTGGGAAACTTTTCAACTCAAGTTTGCTTTTTTCGTATTGGGTATAGGATTATATGTGTGCATGCAGGCTATGTCACTTCAGTTGCGTCTGACTCTGTGACCCCATGGCCCATAGCCTACAAGGCTCCTCTGTCCTTGGGATTCTCTGGGCAAGAATATTGGAATGGGGTTGCCATGGCTTCCTCCAGGGGATCTTCCTGGCCCATTAATCAAACCCATGTCTCTTAGTCTCCTGCATTGACAGGCGTGTTCTTTACCACTAGTGCCTCTAGGGAAGCCCATAGGATTATACTGGATTTCAATTTATTATTGTGTCACTTTTGGTAAATTGTGTTTTTACATTAATTTTTTTTTGAATTTAAGATTACTTGGTAAAGTTGTTCACACCATCTCCATTATCTGTTTAGAATTTAACACACAGTATATACTTCAAAATGTTGATTTTACTCAGAAAGGTATAGATACATATTAACATGAAGTTTTCTTTAAAAAAGAAAAAGCTCAAAAACTTGATTTGGTACAGATATAACCATTTTCAAAAAAATTGTTAATCTAAGAAAAAAAAAGGAAAGGATAAAAGCCAAAAATATATGTTAAAAGGTGTTTGCTACTCTGAGATTAACTCATATTTGTAGCTAGTATTTTAAAATTCTAGCAATCAGAATTCAACAACACATTAAAAAGATCATACACCATGACCAAGTGGGCTTTATCCTAGGGATGCAAGGATTCTTCATTATCCACAAATCAATCAATGTAATTCACCACATTAACAAATTGAAAATAAAAGCCATATGATTATCTCAGTAGATGCAGAGAAAGCCTTTGACAAAATTCAACATCCATTTATGATTAAAAACTCTCCAAAAAGCAGGAATAGAAGCAACATACCTGAACATAATAAAAGCTATGTATGACAAACCCACAGCAAACATTATCCCCAGTGGTGAAAAATTGAAAGCATTTCCTCTAAAGTCAGGAACAAGACAAGGGTGCCCACTTTCACTGCTACTATTCAACATAGTTCTGGAAGTTTTGGCCACAGCAATCAGAGCAGAAAAAGAAATAAAAGAATCCAAATTGGAAAAGAAGAAGTAAAACTCTCACTGTTTGCAGATGACATGATCCTCTACATAGAAAATCCTAAAGACTACCAGAAAATAACTATAGCTAATCAATGAATATAGTAAAGTTGCAAGATATAAAATCAACACACAGAAATCCCTTGCATTCCTATACACTAATAATGAGAAAGTAGAAAAAGAAATTCAGGAAACAATTCCATTCACCATTGAAACGAAAATAATAAAATACTAAGGAATATATCTACTTAAAGAAACAAAAATCCTATATATAGAAAACTATAAAACACTGGTGAAAGAAATCAAAGAGGACACTAATAGATGGAGAAATATACCACGTTCATGGATTGGCAGAATCAATATAGTTAAAATGAGTATACTACCCAAAGAAATCTACAGATTCAATGCAATCCCTATCAAGCTACCAGTGGTATTTTTCACAGAGCTAGAACAAATAATTTCACAATTTGTATGAAAATACAAAAAACCTTGAAGAGCCAAAGCAATCTCGAGAAAGAAGAATGGAACTGGAGGAATCAACCTGTGTGATTTCAGGCTGTATACAAAGCCACAGTCTTCAAGACAGTAGGGTACTGGCACAAAGACAGAAATATAGATCAATGGAACAAAATAGAAAGCCCAGAGATAAATCCACACACCTATGGACACCTTATCTTTGACAAAGGAGGCAAGACGATACAATGGATTAAAGACAATCTCATTAACAAGTGGTGCTGGGAATACTGATCAACCACTTGTAAAAGAATGAAACTAGAACACTTTCTAACACTACATGCAAAAATAAACTCAAAATTGATTAAAGATCTAAATGTAAGACCAGAAACTATAAAACTCTTAGAGGAGAACATAGGCAAAACACTCTCCAACATAAATCACAGTAGGATCCTCCATGACCCACCTCCCAGAATATTGGAAATAAAAGCAAAAATAAACAAATTGGATCTAATTAAAATTAGAAGCTTCTGCACAACAAAGGAAACTATAAGCAAGGTGAAAAGACAACCTTCTGAATGGGAGAAAATAATAGCAAATGAAGCAACTGACAAGCAACTAATCTCAAAAATATACGAGCAACTCATACAGCTCAACTCCAGAAAAATAAACGACCCAATCAAAAAATGGGCCAAAGAACTAAATACACATTTCTCCAAAGAAGACATATGGATGGCTAACAAACACATGAAAAGATGCTCAACATCACTCATTATTAGAGAAATGCAAATCAAGACCACAATGAGGTACCACTTCACACCAGTCAGAATGGCTGTGATCCAGAAGTCTGCAAGCAATAAATGCTGGAGAGGGTGTGGAGAAAAGGGAACCCTTTTACATTGTTGGTGGGAATGCAAACTAGTACAGCCATTATGGAGAACAGTGTGGAGATTCCTTAAAAAATTGCAAATAGAATTGCCTTATGACCCAGCAATCCCACTGCTGGGCATACACACCGAGGAAACCATCGCAGCAGTGTTTACAATAGCCAGGACATGGAAGCAACCTAGATGTCCATCAGCAGATGAATGTATAAGAAAGCTTTGGTACATATACACAATGGAGTATTACTCAGCCATTAAAAAGAATACATTTGAATCAGTTCTAATGAGGGCGATGAAACTGGAGCTGATTATACAGAGTGAAGTAAGCCAGAAGGAAAAACACCAATACAGTATACTAACGCATATATATGGAATTTAGAAAGATGGCAACAATAACCCTGTATGAGAGACAGCAAAAGAGACATAGATGTATAGAACAGACTTTGGACTCTGTGGGAGAGGGAGAGGGTGGGATGATTTGGGATAATGGCATTGAAATATGTATAATATCATGTAAGAAATGAAATGCCATTCTATGTTCAAGGCAGGATACAGGATGCTTGGGGCTGGTGCACTGGGATGATCCAGAGAGATGGTATGGGGAGAGAGGTGGGAGGGGCGTTCAGGATTGGGAACTCATGTATACCCATGGTGGATCCATGTTGATGTATGGCAAAACCAATACAGTATTATAAAGTAAAATAAAGTCAANTCATAGTATGGTTATAGAGATTTGTAAATCAATTAGAGATTATTGGTTGGTTTTTCATATGTATTATCTTTTTTCTCACCTGATATGAATTTTCTGAAATTAGGTCTAACTAATATTCAAATTGTCTCAGAGCAGGAAACTGAGTCTCAGATAGATTCTTACAGAACCAGATATGTTCTTTAAACCTTTGAGATTCTCCAAACTCATTACTGAAAGTGATGTATACTTTATAATTAATAGAGGCCAAAAGAGCAGATGGAGATGGTGATATACCCTGTAGAATATGTTCTCTCACTTCCTATGTGGTTTTCTCCTGTACATCAGGTTTGAAACACAAGCAATTAAATTTTTTGCCTCACCTTAGCAAAATCACAAATCACTATGAAAATCAGAAACTTTCTAGGTTACCCACAGATAACAAACTATAATTGAGCAAACTTGGAATGACAATCTTACATTTCAAATTCTATCTTCTTCTCAGTGTAATAAGCAAAGAAAAATCCAATTTTATTAGTCAATTATTTGGCATCTCAAAATATTAATGCTTAAGCAGACTATCTAATATAAAAACATATTAAAAATCTCATATTTCATATAAAAATTACAAGCATGTCAATATATTCAGTATTTTCTTCTATTATAATTTACACTAAGATTTAGTTTTTTTCAGGGTATTAAAATGAATTCACCTCCTTCCATCCTTTTGTTCTATTATTTGGACCCTTGACAGATTGGACAGTGCTGCCTGCATTAGGAAGGACCATCTGCTTCACTCAGTTCACCAATCTGAATGTTAATCTCCTCTGGAAATACTCTCACAGACACACACAGAAATGTTGTTTTACCAACTATTTGGGTATTCCTTAGCCCAGTCAATTGACACATGAAACTAAACTTCACATGCTGTAAAAGTCAGTTGTAGAGTATAGTCATCCTAATTGGTATGACTGGGGAGAAATGATCCATTCTAGCATGGCTCACACGCATGCCTGGGCTGGTTACTGGTAGGAAGCCTCAGGTCCTTACTATGTGGATGTCTCCAGAGGCCTTTTAACATGGTGGCCAGCTTCCTCCAGAGCAAGTGAAAGCCAGAATGTACTTTATGACCATTGGAGGTCACACACAATCTTTCCTATTAAATTCTTTTGGACATTATTCAGGGTGAGCCTCTTTCAGAGTGGGAGGAAATTTATACAAGGATGTAATGGAAACAAAAAGGGGTAAGAACTTTAATGGGTCATCTCAGGGGCTCACCAGCACAGACTCCAAACTTTTTTCATTGTCCCAGATGGATATTAGACCTAAACCAGAATTATCTGCATGCTATGAAATTCCAGCCAACAGATATCACTTAAGCAGAAATGATTCTAAGCCCCCAACCCTGAGGTATTCAAGCAAATGCAAAAACATAAATACATAAATAAAGCAAAAGTAATCCAGTAAAATCAATGAGTACAACTTACTTTAATTTCCCATTAACCCTTCAAAATCTATCCTTTAGAGGGTTGAACTCATCTTCCTGTGGTTTAAAACATGGTCAGTCCCCATGGCTTTTCAAATAGTGTCTAGATGATAGATGGTTTTATATTAACCTTAAACAGCAAACATGATATTTTTCTCTTCCTCAGTGGCCAGTGCAGTTTTGCTTCCTGTGGCATCTGGAGTAAGGATAGGCATATGTGGTACAACAACAACAAAAAACACCTTTTCTTTCTGTTTTATCCTATTCTCTGATTATTAGCTGTGGTTACCCATACATCTGCAGTTGGAGCCCAGTCACACTGAGTGGTATGGAGGAAGAGATGTTCTTTTCTGAATGAGCCCTGTTGCAAGATGGGTAGGTATATGGAGGGGGGGCAGGTGGAGGGGGTTCTGATTCTGTGCTTATTAAAGCTGGTATGATCTGTTCAATGGAGTCCCATCAACCCTCCCATGAAAGCCTCTCGGCTGCCCTGGTGGTTCAGGTGGTAAATAATCTACCTGCAATGCAGGAGAAAAGGGTTCAATTCCTGGGTTGGGAAGATCCCCTGGAGAACAGAATGTCAACCCACTTGCCTGGAGAATTCCATGGATAGAAGAACCTGGTGGGCTACAGTTCATGGGGTTGCAAAGTCAGACACGACTGAGCAACTAAAACTTTCACTACTAGACCACTATAGAACTTAAAATATCTCAGACCAGTTCCCTCTCTTTTGTGGTTCAAATCTATCCCACACAAAAACCTCACACATTCTTTTGCCTATTAACCTAACCTAACCTAACCTAACCCTAACCCTAATTTTCTTTAATATGAATATGATATGAATGTAGTTATGAATACAAATGTAGTTATTTCTTTAATGGGAAAGAAGTTCACCTTTTTGATGCTGCCCTTCAAATATCCTGAATGGAACTCAGACTTCAGAAGCATCTGAAGTTTGAGTAGGTCTCTTGAAACACTCCTTGCTGGACTTGAGGGAAAGAGTAGAAAACCATTCCTACCCTTCACGACATTAACCTTGCTTGGACTGACAGCACACTGAAGACACCCTCCAAAGTCTCCACAAAAATCTCTCCCTTTTCTTAATCTGGGCTCTTTTACAGACTTGATCCTTCATACTGTGCATGGACCAAAGATATTGAAACCGTGCATGGGTGACTGAAGAGCAACAACAAAAATAAACATTAAGTGCCAGGAGCCAGCATGAGGAACTCCACCCGTAGCAAAGGTCATGAGGAAGGAGGCTTCGGCATACGCAAAGGCAGGATCAAACCTCAGGAAACCCCTTGTTCCTGAGTATCTACCCCCAAAACCAGAGTCTGCCTACTTTACTGCTTCATGCTCTCACCTACACCTCTGGCTTTACAGGGGTCTGTCCCCCACCACCTCTCTCGGAGAAGGAGTTAACTTACAGCTCCAAGTTAATAAAAATCATGGGTGTGACAAGAGTGTTTCAACTTACAAATTCCTCTGAAGGTTCTCTAGTCTGCCTGAACAGGTTCATCCAGCCACATGTGATTGTTTACAGTCTCCCAACCGTGAGAGGCATGAGATGTTTTAAACTTTCTAAAGGCAGGTTCTTTTAGGAAGTTAGAAATTGTTAGTATAGTGAGTTGACTAGGAATTATATTGATGAAGGGTTTTTCATTTACTGGGCTAATGTTTGCTGCTAAATCTCCATATTCCCTGCCCTTATAATGAATTATAACTAGCATATTGGAGAAATAAGTATTAACCTCTAAGATTAATCATGTTAACCTTAGGATAAGTAAATTCCTTTCTTAATTGTAACCCACTACACCCTCACCCTATAGGAATGCAACTTTATATGGTACCTTCAGAGGGTGGCACCTGGTTTAAGAAGAAATTTCCCCTGGAAAAAATAAGTTTTCTGGTTGACTGACCGTTATCGGAAAGAAAGGGTCATAAAACGTTATTAGGCCCCCTGGCCAGAAGATGGTGTAAAACCCCTAAGACATTTTATATGAAGCACCTGATTTTGATAAAGGTCAGGTCTGCTGACACCACGTGACTCTGCATTCATCCCTATGTATAATAAAAAGTATATAAGCAAACCTGGAAAATAAAGAAAACGGACCAGTTCCTGGAAAGACTGGTTTCCCCTGTGTGGTCTTTTCTCATTCTCTTTCTTTTCTGGCTGAATTCCCATCTGGAGCGTGGAGGCTCATCATGTCTACTTGCCTTGGCTTCTAAGACCCACGTGAGAGGCAGCCCAAGGCGGGGCACCCTCTGCTATTCAAGCGGGCACTGGTGGCCTACATAGATAGTGCAAATTCCTTGTCTTTGAGTTTTATTGGTTTTCCACATAAACCAAGTTATTCAGCCTCTTTTCTCCACTAGTATTTTCCTACTATACTATTTCTTTCTAATCTCCCTCCAAATCTTTAATTAAGCAATTAATTCCTAGGATGCTGACTCCTTCCCCACTTCAAATTACCCTGGATCCACCGAGGCTGGACCCTGGCAATTGAGTATCCATCCACTAGAACAACTCAGCATCAGGAGTTCAATATGGTTATTGTCCTTAAGAAGTTTGCTTGGCTAATCCACTGTCTTCAAGTTTTTTGCTTAAATTTCACCTTCTAAATGAATATTGCTCCTCATGGTCAATTTAATAAAGCAAACTAACTCATATTTTTCCCATTTTGCATTTCAAACTTCCATACATGGTTCTAGATTTTCTCTATTTATACCTTCTCATATACTATGCAGTTTGCTTACTTGTTATGTTGTTTATGATCTGTGTTGAGAGACTAAAAATGCAAACAGGTGATGACAAGACAATATATAAAACCAACTCTGACTTACAGCCCTCAGCAAACTGTCCAGGAAACCAGCCCGCATACTTACAGTAAACAGCCCAGGAAGTCAGCCTGCTTTAAGTCAGCCTGGTAGGAAATCAGACAGCTATCTCTAGTAACTGCTCTCTCCAGAAAACCAAACAATATCTGTTACAAAAGGCTTCAAATGGTCAAGGCTTGATTAGTAAGTGACAGCTTTCTTAATTTTTGTCCCTATTTCAACTTAGGACCAACTAAAGAAAGCCAAATATGCAGCCCTAACCAACTACATAGGATGTTCCACTGGTACAGCTCCATTTTAACAGCTTCAGATCACGGTATATGTGAAAAGTTTCCTTTTTCCCACTATAAGGACAAAGACAAAGACAAAGTCAAGGGGACTTCGCTCAGTTGTGTCCGACTCTTTGTGACCCCATGGACTGTAGCCTACCAGGCTCCTCTGTCCATAGGATTTTCCAGGCAATAGTACTGGAGTGGATTGCCATTTCTTTCTCCAGGGGATCTTCCCGACCCAGGGATCGAACCCGAGTCTCTCACATTATAGACAGATGCTTTACCGTCTGAGCCACCAGGGAAGTCCCACTATAATGCACTCCTATTCTTTTGCCTGCCATTGAATTTCTGTTAAAACACAAGGGAGGAGGACTTCTCTGGATAAGAATCTACCTGTCAATGCAGGGCATATGGGCTTGATTTCTGATCTGAGATGATTCCACATATCACAGAGCAACTAAGCCCATGTGCCATGTGCCACAACTACTGAAGATTGTGTATCCTAGAGCTCACATGCTGTGACTACAAAGCCCATGTGCTGCAACTACTGAAGCCGATGTGCTGAGATCCTGTATCCCCACTTGTGGCAACTAGAGAAAAGCCCACAGAGCAACAAAGACTCAGTGCAACTAAAGATAAATAAACAATAAAAATATACAAGGGAAGGGATTCCTCTGGTGGTCCAATTATTGATAACTGCCTTCCAAAGTACCCCTGGTGGGGGGAACTAAGATCCCACATGCAGCTGAGCACCTAAGTCCATGTGTCACAACTACTGGCCTACGTGCCACAACTAAAGAGCCCATGTGCCACAACAAAGATTTCATGTGCCACAACTGAGACCTGAGGAGGTTAATAATAATAAGAATGTGTGTGTATTTAATCACTCAGTCGTGTCTGACTCTGTGCATCCCCATGGACTGTAGCCCACCAGGCATCTTCTGTCCATGGGGGTATGCATACCAGAGTGGGTTTGCCATGCCCTCTTCCAAGAGATCTTCCCAACCCAGGGACTGAACCCAGGCCTCCCGCATTGCAGGCAGATTCTTTACCATTTGAGCCACCAAGGAAGCCCAGTAATAATAATAATAATAAATTAAAACCTAACAAAACACAAGGTACAATGACTACTTTCTTACCATGAGCAAGCTCTAAATTCTTTTATTGTCCTCATTTGATTCTTCCTTTATTACCACAGTATTCTCACCCCTAACCCCCCTGCTTTCTGAATATGATGGCTAATTTTATGTGTCAACATGGCTGGTCAATAGTGCCTGGATATTTGGTCAAATTTTTATTTTGGGTATTTCTGTGAGGGTGTTTTTTGGATGAGGTTAAAATGTAAATTGGTGGACCTTCAGTAAAGCAGATTACCATCCATAATGTGGGTGGGCCTCATCTAATTTACTGAAGGCTTTAAAATGACAAAAACCAACCTACCTAAGCAAGAAGAAATTCTGCCAGGAGACAACCTTCAAACTTGAACTTCCATGCTGACTCATCTCAAGGTCTTTGGAATCACACTACTCTGACTTTCCAGCCTCCATAAGCACATGAGTCTATTCCATAAAACAAATCTCTGTATATATATATGTGTTATTGATTCTGTTTCCCTGCAGAACTTTGATTAACACACTGAACCAACCACTCTGCAACTTCCCATTTTGGATTGTTAATTCCATGAAGGAAAGCTTCAGGTCAGTTACTGACATATCTCAAGTGCCAAAAATATGCCTGGCAAATAGTAGTTAGATAATGTATTGATAGAATCATTGAATAAATAAGCAAAAATCTCTAAAATGTATACTTTGATGCCTGAGGTTTGCATCTCTCAGGAATGTTGAATGATGAGAAAGACAGACAGACAAACAGAGATTAAAAAAACAAAGAGAGGGAGACAAAAATGCGCATAGAAAAAGACAGGCAATACCAGATAAGCCAAGATCTTATGAGTCTAAGAAACAATCGAGTAGAAGCTGTTGAATTTTGCCTAGGGTTACCACTGCTTTCTGTTAAACTGAAACAAAATAGAAAGGAAACCAACATCATACCTCTTATTAATGGACTTTCATGAACACATTTCATCTCAATTTATATTTCATGGCATCCAGGTGCTAAGTGCAGTTTCAAACCTACTCTACCCTCCCATAAATTATACAGTAAATCATCACTTGGTAATGGGCACTTTATTTTTCATGCTGATTTCCTTAAGTGTTCTGCTCTGAGGTCTCTCAGTCATGGCCATATGCTTTTCTTTCCTTTCACATATTTGAATATAGAGCCATACTGATGGTTCCAAGCTCTTTTTTTTTTTTTTTCCCCTACCTTTTCTTATGAACCCTGGGTTATTCAAAATTGTTCTTTCAGATCAAGAACAGAGTGAAAATCTTTCACAGAAAACCAACATGTAGCAAAGTCTTTTTTTTTCCCTTTTATCACTCTTGCTAAGATTCATTTGAAAAAAATTTTCCTGAAAAGATAAAAGAAAGTGTGACAACTTTTGAATCAAAAATACTTTGAAAAGTAGAAACAAAGCTCAAGAAAATGTGTTTCAGTGTTTAAGAATTTTGACACATTAAAATATGTGTTATTTTATTTGTTTGCTTTGCTTAGCTGTTTTTGCTCTTTTGCTCTTTTATTAGGATGTAGTATACTGGGTGTCTGATATTGGATGGGAGATAAATCATGTTTCACAAATAGGTATCATTTAAAGTTGTACAGTTATAGACTGATAAATTATTTTTTCCCTCATCTTTCTCATAAATATTCTTCACAATAGCTCATTAGCATTGTGACAACCAAACCTTCAGGCAATCTCAGGCTGCTGTCTGGGCAAATGTTTCTCCATGCTGCTAATTCCATGTACTGCTCTCTGGTCGGTTCCCAGCTGTCCAGTTTCTCTTGCCTGAAACAGATCCCAATTTTCAAAGGTTCCTAACATTCTTCTGAACAGGTTTTTAAGAATAAATGTTTCCCCCTTAAATTATGGTAATTAATTCTCAAATATAACATCTGGCTCTAATTTCCAGTTATTATAGGTTATTATGACTTGAATTGTGGAAAAACAGAAGAATTATTATACCTTATTCAGTATAGATTTCTATAAGATGTGTTTTCTTTATGTATTTTCCTTTTTAAACATTTATAACATTAAGTGCAAAATTAAAATCATTTTCATGAGTTATTTATACAAATGTAAAAAGAAATGTTCTCTTCAAAGAAGATGTATAGATGGACAAGAGGAACATAAAAAGATGCTCAACATCACTAATGATTAAAGAAACACAGATCAAAACTATATAATGAGGCATGACCTCACACTGTTCAGAATGGCCATCATCAAAAGACCTACAAATAATAAATGCTGGAGAGCATGTAGAGAAAAGAAAGCCCCCATTCATTGTTGGTGGGAATGAAATTGGTATAGTCAATACGGAGAACAGTATGGAGATTCCTTAAAAAACTAAAAATGGAACTACTCTATGACATAGCAATCCCACTTCTAGGCATATACCCTGAGAAAATCATAATTCAAACATGTATATGCACCACAATATTCATTGTAGCTCTATTTACGACACAGAACAGGACACAGAAGCAAACTAAAAGTCTATTGAAAGATGAGTAAATAAAGAAGATGTGGTACACATATACAATGGAATATTGGAGGTGGTTGGTGGTTTAATCACTAAGTTTGGCCGACTCTTGTGACCCCATGGACTGAAGCCCACTAGGCTCCTCTGTCCATGGAATTCCCAGGCAAGAATGCTGGAGTGGGTTACCATTTCCTTTTCCAGGGGAGCTTTCCAACCTAGGGTCAAACCCACCTTTCCTGCCTTACTGGTAGCTTTGTAGGCAGATTCTTTACCACTGAGCCACCAGGGATTCCCACAATGGAATATTGCTCAGTCACAAAAATGAATGAAACTGGGTCATTTGTAGAGATGTGAATGGACCCATAGTCTGTCATATAGAGTGAAGTAAGTCAGAAAGAAACAAATAAATGTAATATATTAATTGAACTGTGGTGTTGGAGAAGACTCTTGAGAGTCCATTGGACTGCAAGGAGATCCAACCAGTCCAATATAAAGGAGATCAGTCCTGGGTGTTCATTGGAAGGAATGATGCTAAAGCTGAAACTCCAATACTTTGGCCACCTCATGCAAAGAGTTGACTCATTGGAAAAGACTCTGATGCTGGGAGGGATTGGGGCCGGGAGGAGAAGGGGATGACAGAGGATGAGATGGCTGAATGGCATCACTGACTCGATGGATGTGAGTTTGAGTGAACTTCAGGAGTTGGTGATGTACATGGAGGCCTAGTGTCCTGCGATTCATGGGGTTACAAGGAGTCGGGCATGACTGATTGACTGAACTGAACTGAATATATTAATGCATGTATGTGGAAACTAGAAAAGTGGTACAGCTTTGCACAGTGGCAGTATCATAGCCAATAAGGTTTATCTGAGGCACAATTATTGCTAATAGAAAAATGGTACAAATGAACCTATTTTCAGGGCAGGAATAGAGACACAGACATAGAGAATGGACATGTGGGCATGAGAGGAGGAAGGGCAGAGGAACTGGGAGGTTGGACTGATCTATATGAACTACCGTGTGTAAACCAGATAGTGGGAACCTACTGAAAAGCCCAGGGGGCTTAGCTCAGTGCTTTGTGATGACCTAGATGGGTAAGATGAGTGGTAGGTGTGAGAGAAATAAAAAAGGAGGATATATATGTATGGCTATAGGCAATTCAAAATTGGGAAAGGAGTAAGTCAAGGCTGTATACTGTCACCATGATTATTTAACTTATATGGAGAGTACATGATGCAAAATGCAGGGTTGGATGAAGCACAAGCTGGAATCAAGACTGCTGGGAGGAACATCAATAACCTCAGATATGCAGATGAAACAATCCTTATGGCAGAAAGTGAAGAGAAACTAAAGAGCCTCTTGATGATGGTGAAAGTGGAGAGTGAAAAGCTGGCTTCAAACTCAACACTCTAAAAACTAAGATCATGGCATCTGATCCTATCACTTCATGGCAAATAGATCGGGAAACAGTGACAGACTTTACTTTCTTGGGCTCCAAAATCACTGCAGATGATGACTGCAGCCACAAATTAAAAGATGCTTGCTTCTTGGAAGAAAAGCTATGACCAACCTAGAGTACATATTAAAAAGGAGAACCATTACTTTGTTGACAAAGGTCCGTCTAGTCAAAGCTATGGTTTTTCCAGTAGTCATGTATGGATGTGGCAGTTGGACTAAAAAGAAGGCTGAGTGCCTGGAGAATTGATGCTTTTGAAATGTGGTATTGGAGAAGACTCTTGGAGAGTCCTTTGGGCTGCAAGGAGATCAAACCAGCCAATTCTAAAGGAAATCAATCCTGAATATTCATTAGAAGGACTGATGCTGAAGCTCCAATACTTTGGCCACCTGATACAAAGAGCTGACTCATTAGAAAAGACCCTGATGCTGGGGAAGATTGAAGGTAGGAGGAGAATGGGACGACAGAGGAGGAGATGATTGGATGGCATCACCAACTCAATGGACATGAGTTTGAACAAGCTCTATGAGACGGTGAAGGACAGGGAAGCCTGGCATGCTGTAGTCCATGGGGTCACAAAGATTAAGACACAACTGAGCAACTGAACAATAGCCAATTCACTTTGCTATCAGTTCAGTTCAGTTCAGTTGCTCAGTCGTGTCCAATTCTTTGCGACCCCATGAATCGCAGCACGCCAGGCCTCCCTGTCCATCACCAACTCCCAGAGTTCATTCAAACTCACATCCATCGAGTCGGTGATACCATCCAGCCATTTCATCTTCTGCCATCCCCTTCTCCTTCTGCCCCCAATCCCTCCCAACATCAGAGTCTTTTCCAATGAGTCAACTCTTTGCATGAGGTGGCCAAAGTATTGGAGTTTCAGCTTTAGCATCATTCCTTCCAATGAACCCCCAGGACTGATTTCCTTTAGAATGGACTTTGCTATCCAACATTGTAAAGCAACTGCATTCTAATTTAAAATTTAATGAAATAAAATATTAATAAAATCCATACTGTGGGGGGAAAATATTCCATAGTCTTAGAAATCAAATTATAAGAATGATTCTTAAGCAACCAAGCTAGAGTAGAAGAAATGAAGCTTTATTAGAAGAGTTCACACTTCCACAAGGGACTTAATTTCATTTGCCTATATGGCAGAGGCTTGAAGAAATATCTGTAATAGTTGCTAATCAACATGCTTTAGCTTTATGGCAAAATGTTTTAAAATGAAATGGAAATGTGATTTCAATAACTTTTAATGAATATTATTGGAAAAAATGAAGTCATAATTTTTAAGCACATATATTTTGTTTTAAAGATAAATAATTATTGGACAAGATATTTAAAGAGTAGAATAATTTATTTGGAGTTTTTAGGGAAAAGAGGCTTTTTAT
>SJYQ01096346.1:56761-68767 GCA_006410935.1 Redunca redunca | reverse complement strand
TTCTACTCTGTATCATCTAATATATGTAAAAGCATTTCATCAACAAAAAAATGAGCATATAGAAATATTACAGCATCCTCTTTTGAAGTATCAGGGTAAATTTAAGAATAAGCAACTTATATCTGATGCATGCTTAGGCAATACATGAAATTGTAAAAGAAGTATTACAAATTAAATGAATCTCTAAACAGGCCTTTTCTAAACAGGTATTTAATAATTATAGTTTTTTTTTTAATAACAATGTTTCAAAACAAGAGTCCTATAGTAACATGTGAAAGTGCATTGATGGTATCTGATAAGAGTCCACATCACGCATCTCTCTCAGAGGTCTCCAAGGTGCTACTAGAGTTTACCAATATTTGATAAGATCTAGAGCTATCATACATTAAAGATTTTATTACATTTAGGCTGGCTAGGGACCTGTAATGGAGAAGGCAATGGCAACCCACTCCAGTGTTCTTGTCTGGCAAATGCCATGCACCAAGGAGCCTGGAAGGCTGCAGTCCATGGGGTTCTTCAGAGTCGGACACGACAAAGTGACTTCACTTTCACTTTTCACTTTCATGCATTACAGAAGGAAATGGCAACCCACTCCAGTATTCTTGCCTGGAGAATCCCAGGGACGGGGGAGCCTGCTGGGCTGCCGTCTATGGGGTCGCACAGAGTTGGACACAACTGAAGCGACTTAGCAGCATCAGCAGGGACCTGTAAAGGGCTTCCCTGGCAGCTTAGATGGTAAAGAATCTGCCTGTAATGCAGGAGACCCAGGTTCAATCCCTGGGTTAGGAAGATCCCCTGGAGAAGGGAATGGCTACCACTCCAGTATTCTTGCCTGGGAAATCCCATGGACAGAGGAGCATCACAGGCTACAGTCTATGGGGTTGCAAAGAGTCGGACATGACTGAGCAAGTAACAGCCTAAAAACATGCTGAAAATGAAATGCTAACTAAGGAGAAAATTGAAAAAGATTAACACATAATAGACAGAATAAGAGAACACACAGAGAATCCCTCTAAAAGAATTTTACAATTTTGTTTCTCTAGAGACTCTTCAAATTCTCAGTATTCCTAAAGAAGAGATCTTATAACTTTACTATAGATATCTCTCAGCTTGAAATGCAGAGTTGAATTATGATGTATGATGGCCCTTACCAATGGATATCCTTAATTGGAAGATATAGAGCAGAGTACGGGAAAATTGTTAATCCTCCATCTTTCGGGGGTGGGGGGTCAGTGAATAAAGAACTGTTTAGAAGCAGCTGGGAAGAGAAAATTCAAGTCACCTTCTGAGAAAGCTAGTTAACTGTTGTAGTTGATGTGTGACTGACAAAGGGAGGAGAGGCAGAAAAAAAACTACAGGGATTTTCTCAACAAAACATCTGCTATCATTCTAACAAATCAAAGTATTTGAGATAGAGGATGGTTTAGTAGTTATTAAAATAAATCAATATCAAATAGAAAATCAACAAAAGATTGACTGCTGGACAACCTAGAGTGCTATTGACAAAAAAAAAAAAAAATTGTTTTGTTTTAAGTTATACAAAAGGGCAACTTCATTATAGTCACAAAGAGAGCTGAAACAGTTCTTAAGGCATAAATACTAAAAGCATACATCAAAATATAGAAAGAACTCCATCAGTGAAAAATTATATACTATTTGCATATTAATTCATGTAGTAATAATAACTGCTTTAAAATTCAATATCTTAAGTGTAGAAATATGAATGCAAGATTTATGGTATAAAATGATGCTTGCAAGGATTAATATATTATAACAATTAAACTCTCCCACATCTAAATAACAGGGCTTCCCAGGTGTTGCCAGTAATAAAGAACCCACCTACCAATGCAAGAGACATAAGAGACACAGGTTTAATTCCTGGGTGGCAAGATCCCCTGGAGGAGAGCACTCCAGTATTCTTGCCTGGAGAAACCCATGGACAGAGGTGCCTGGCAGGTTACCGTCCATAGGATCACAAATAGTCAGACATGACTGAAACGACTTAGTAAGGATACACATCTAAATAACAATTATATGATCCAACCATACAAGTACATTTTCAAACTCAATTTTATAAATTGAAAAAAAAATAATATATGCTTAATGATTATATAAACTGATACAAATATTTAATACACACATTTACAATATAGTTATAAATATAGTTTCCATAATGCTCAGATGTTGTAGCCACAAATTTGCCACAGTCTTTAAAAAGAAAGCTTTCCTGTCATTTTAAATTACAGTATTTCTTTTTAAGTCTTACCTAGNCTAGCCTTAATAAATATGATCTAATTAGAAACATGGAAGAGTCAACCATATTTTTCTTTTTACTATATCACTTTGATATATGGTCAATTATTAAATGGCTTCACTGTAATGCATTAAAACAGCATGCAAATATTTAATATTAAATACTTTTTAAAAATAATGGTTGTTGATTACTTAGCACCTATATCATTATGGTAGAAAGCAATATTTCTTGCTTTCCTTCCTCCTAGACATATGAGATGATTACATTTCTCTGTCCCCTTAAAGTTTAGGGTATCTATAAGACTCACTTTTGCAAATGAAAAATAAGTCAGTGAAACACAGAAGAATTAATGGACATTTCTCCATGGTCTTTTCTTTTTCATACTGATTGCAGAAACAGAGAATCTGTACAGTGGAGACTCCATCAATATGGATTGCTGAGAAGTCTCACAGAGGACAGTTGCCATAGAAGGACACTCATATTAGGAGCTAAGTTGAGGAGTGAAAGGTAAATTTAATTATTAAACTACAGAAATGTGGAGGTGGGAGCAGAGTTGTCAGTCTGGTGTAAACTAGCTCATCCTGATTCATAGAGTTTTCTTTTCGCAATTCCTGATTTGGGACTGTGATGTGACTACTCCATTCCACTGACTATCTTCAGAAAATTAAAGTTACTATGTTTCTACTAAGCTCAGGTGGCGGTCAGCGCACTAATTGTGGCCAAGAGCTACCCCACGTCCGAGGTCAGGGACAGCAGCCTAGAGTCCCAGGCTGCAACAGCGCAGGAACAGCCGAGAGGAGCTACCCCGTGTCCGAGGTCAGGGGCAACGGCCGGGAGGTGATAACCCGTGCCCAAGGCCAGGGACAGTGGCCAGGAGTAGCCAACCTGCGTCCAAGGCCAGGGGCAGCAGCTGAGAGTAGCCACCCCGTGTCTGAGGCCAGGGGCAGTGGCCAGAAGGAGCAACCCAACACCCAAGGCCAGGGTGGCAACGGGGGGAACAACCCCACATTCAAGGCCAGGGGTGGCGGCTGGGAGGAGCAACCCCACGTACAAGGAATGGTGGCTGCCCAGGCACAGGAGAGCCTAGAGGAGCCCTCCCACGCTGAAAGTCAGGAAGAGAGGTGGGAGGAGATACCCCTCATCCAAGGTAAGGAGCAGTGGCTGAGCTTTACTGGAGCAACCATGAAGAAATAACCCATATTCAAGGTAAGATGAAACCAAGTAAAATGGTAGGTGTTGCAAGAGGGCATCAGAAGGCAGACACACTGAAATCATACTCACAGAAATCTAGTCAATCTAATCACACTAGGACCACAGCCTTGTCTAACTCAGTGAAACCAAGCCATGCCTGCAGGGCAACTCAAGATAGGCAGGTCATGGTGGAGAGGTCTGACAAAATGTGGTCCGCTGGAGAAGAGAATGGCAAACCACTTCAGTATTCTGGCCTTGAGAACCCCATGAAAAGTATGAAAATGCAAAATGATAGGATACCAAAAGAGGAACTCCCCAGGTCAGTAGGTGCCCAACAGGCTACTGGAGATCAGTGGAGAAATAAATCCAGAAAGAATGAAGGGATGGAGCCAAAGCAAAAACAATACCCAGCTGTGGATGTGACTGGTGATAGAAGCAAAGTCCGATGCTGTAAAGAGCAATATTGCATAGGAACCTGGAATGTCAGGTCTATGAATCAAGGCAAATTGGAAGTGGTCAAACAAGAGATGGCAAGAGTGAATGACAACATTCTAGGAATCAGCAAACTAAAATGGACTGGAATGGGTGAATTTAACTCAGATGACCATTATATTTACTACTGCAGGCAGGAATCCCTCAGAAGAAATGGAGTAGCCATCATGGTCAACAGAAGAGTCCAAAATGCAGTACTTGGATGCAATCTCAAAAATGACAGAATGATCTCTGTTCATATCCAAGGTAAACCATTCAGTATTGTGGTAATCCAAGTCTATGCCCCAACCAGTAATGCTGAAGAAGCTGAAGTTGAATGGTTCTATGAAGACCTACAAGACCTTTTAGAACTAACACCCCAAAGATGTCCTTTTCATTATAGGAGACTGGAGTGCAAAATTAGGGAGTCAAGAAACACCTGGAGTAACAGGCAAATTAGGCCTTGGAATGTGGAATGAAGCAGGGCAAAGACTAACAGAGTTTTGCCTAGAAAATACACTGGTCATATCAAACACCCTCTTCCAACAACACAAGAGAAGACTCTACACACAGACATCACCAGATGGTCAACACCAAAATCAGATTGATTATATTTTTTGCAGCCAAAGATGGAGAAGCTCTATACAGTCAACAAAAACAAGACCAGGAGTTGACTGCAGCTCAGATCATGAACTCCTTATTACCAGATTCAGACTTAAAGAAAGTAGCAAAAACCTCTAGGCCATTCAACTTTGACCTATATCAAATCCCTCCTTATGATTATACAGTAGAAGTGAGAAATAGATTTAAGGGCCTAGATCTTATAGATAGAGTGCCTGATGAACTATGGAATGAAGTTTGTGACATTGTACAGGAGACAGGGATGGTCTTGACCATCCCCATGGAAAAGAAATGCAAAAAAGCAAAATGGCTGTCTGGGGAGACCTTACAAATAGCCGTGAAAAGAAGAGAAGCTAAAAGCCAAGGAGAAAAGGAAAGATATACGTATCTGAATGCATAGTTACAAAGAATAGCAAGAAGAGATAAGAAAGCCTTCTTCCGTGATGAATGCAAAGTAATAGAGGAAAAGAACAGAATGGGGAAGACTAGAGATCTCTTCAAGAAAATTGGAGATACCACAGGAACATTTCATGAAAAGATGGGCTCAATAAAGGACAGAAATGGTATGGACCTAACAGAAGCAGAAGATATTAAGAAGAGATGCCAAGAATACACAGAAGAACTGTACAAAAAAATCTTCATGACCCATATAATCACAATGGTGTGATCACTCACCTAGAGCCAGATATCCTGGAATGTGAGGTCAAGTGGGCCTTAGTAAGCATCACTACCAACAAAGCTAGTGGAGGTGATGGAATTCCAGTTCAGCTATTTCAAATCCTGAAAGATGTGCTGTGAAAGTGTTGCACTCAATATGCCAGCAAATTTGGAAAACTCAGCAGTTGCCACAGGACTGGAAAAGGTCAGTTTTCATTCCAATCCAAAAGAAAGGCAATGCCAAAGAATGCTCAAACTACTGCACAATTCCCCTCATCTCACATGCTAGTAAAGTAATGCTCAAAATTCTCCAAGCCAGGCTTCAGCAATACGTGAACCGTGAACTTCCTGATGTTCAAGCTGGTTTTAGAAAAGGCAGAGGAACCAGAGATCAAATTGCCAACATCCGCTGGATCATGGAAAAAGCAAGAGAGTTCCAGAAAAACATCTATTTCTGCTTTATTGACTATGCCAAAGCCTTTGACTGTGTGGATCACAACAAACTGTGGAAAATTCTTAAAGAGATGAGAATACCAGACCACCTTACCTGCCTCCTGAGAAACCTGTATGCAGGTCAAGAAGCAGTAGTTAGAACCAGACATGGAACAATGGACTGTTTCCAAATTGGGAAAGAAATACGTCAAGGCTGTATATTAGCACCCTGCTTATTTAACTTATATTCAGAGTACATCATGAGAAACGCTGGTCTGGGAGAAACACAAGCTGGAATCAAGATTGCCAGGAGAAATATCAATAACCTCAGATATGCAGATGACACCACCCTTATGGCAGAAAGTGAAGAGGAACTAAAAAGCCTCTTGATGAAAGTGAAAGTGGAGAGTGAAAAAGTTGGCTTAAAGTTCAACATTCAGAAAACGAAGATCATGGGATCTGGCCACATCACTTCTTGGGAAATAAATGGGGAAACAGTGAAAACAGTGTCAGACTTTATCCTTTGGGCACCAAAATCACTGCAGATGGTGATTGCAGCTATGAAATTAAAAGATGCTTACTCCTTGGAAGAAAAGTTATGACCAACCTAGATAGCATATTCAAAAGCAGAGACATTACTCTGCCGACTAAGGTCTGTCTAGTCAAGGCTGTGCTTGTTCCCCTGGTCATGTATGGATGTGAGTGTTGGACTGTGAAGAAGGCTGAGCACTAAATAATTGATGAGTTTGAAATGTGATTTTGGAGAAGACGCTTGAGAGTCCCTTGGACTGTAAGGTGATCCAACCAGTGCATTCCAAAGAAGATCAGCCCCGGGATTTCTTTGGAAGGAATGATGTTAAAGCTGAAATTCCAGTACTTTTTCCACCTCATGTGAAGAGTTGACTCATTGGAAAAGACTCTGATGCTGGGAGGGATTGGGGGCAGGAGGAGAAGGGGACGACAGAGGATGAGATGGCTGGATGGCATCACTGACTCGATGGTCGTGAGTCTGAGTGAACTCCGGGAGTTGGTGATGGACAGGGAGGCCTGACGTGCTGCGATTCATGGGGTCGCAAAGAGTCGGACATGACTGAGAGACTGAACTGAACTGAATGTTTTGGTAAACACCATTTAACAGGTTTGCTACTGCTGCTGCTTCTGCTGCTAAGTCGCTTCAGTCGTGTCCGACTCTGTGTGACCCCATAGACGGCAGCTCACCAGGCTCCCCTGTCCCTGGGATTCTCAAGGCAAGACCACTGGAGTGGGTTGCCATTTCCTTCTCCAATGAATGAGAGTCAAAAGTAATAGTGAAGTCCCTCAGTTGTGATCGATTCTTATCGACCCCATGGACTGCAGCCCACCAGGCTCCTCCATCTTTGGGATTTTCCAGGCAAGAGTACTGGAGTGGGTTCCATTGCCTTTTCCAAAATACACATGATTTGGTATGTGGGATCTTAGTTACCAGACCAGGGAACGAATTGATATTCCTTGTATTGCAAGGTTCATTGGTAACCACAGGGTCACCAGGGAAGTCCAGACACACTGTATTAAGCCAATTTGGCCCCATGACCCCGTGGTTAGCAATGAACCTTGCAGTACAAGGAACATCAGTTCATTCCCTGGTCTGGTAACTAAGATTCCACATGCCTTGGGCAACTAAGCCCAAGCACTGCAACTACTGAGCCTGGGTGCAGCAACTAGTGAGCCTGCACATTGCAACTAGAGAGAAATCTATGCACCACAACTAGAGAAACCCACACGCTGCAACTAAGACATGATGCAGCCAATAAATATTAAAAAAAAGAAATAAATGTGTTTATTGATTTAATTCTCTGTAAGACAGAGGATGAGATGGTTCGATAGCATCACCCATTCAATGTAAATGAGTTTGAGCAAACTCCGGGAGATACTGAAGGACAGTAAAGTCTGGTGTAAGCAGTCCATGGGGTCTCAAAGAGTCTGACACAACTTAGTATCTGAACAACAACATTGATAAAATTTAAATACATACAAAAAGAGTGAAAACAAAAATCACATCCCTGCTTGAGGGAGTTAAAGGAAAACTTCACAGAGAAGAGTAAATTCTCTGACTGAACACCAAGTCTGAGCATATTCCAGTGAATGTGCAAAGGTCTGACATATTAATGAGTTCATAACAAGTTTGTAGTTACATATTGCCAAATAAGTGTAATAGAGGTATTGGAAGAGATCAGATTGGATAGCTGGTTCAAGCCATATCTCAATGATTCGTATGTGAAGGGCTTTATAAACTTACAAATGAGAAATTCTGGAGAAAATATTTCATTTTAGAAAAAAAAAAGAAAACAGAAAGTTTTGTTGTTTTGTATTAATCGGAAAAAGTGAAATAAGAGAAGGAGAACATTATGAAGCCAACTGCAAACAATAGTTTTACAAAAAAGAGAGCAATGGCAATGCAGGAAAAAGAATGAAAAGAACAGTATTTTAATTGGAAACAATCTGGGTAGCAACGTTTGGAAAATCAGGGACCTGGATAGATCTAAGAGGTCTCAAAGATTTCAAGTGAATAAACATGGGAACACTGACAGAGGTGTGGGAATGCAATAAAAAAAAGAAAAAAGAAAAATACTGGTTTGAGGAATCAAAAGAAGGTGTAGTGATTAATTCAGTTTGCAACACACTGAAGTTGGGCTTCCCTGGTGGCTCAGATGGTAAAATCACCACATGCAAGGCAGGAGACCTGGATTCAGTCCCTGGATTGGGAAGATCCTCTGGAGAAAGGAGTGGCTACCCACTGCAGTATTCTTTTCTGGAGAATTCCATGGACAGAGGAGCTTGATGGGCTACAGTTTGTGGGGCTGCATAGTCATAAACAATTGAGCAACTAACACTTTCACTTTCATTTCAGTAAAGATATCTAGCAAGTGCTCAAAATAAACTTTTTGATCTCTGATTTATCCCACTTTCCTAAAACTGTGTAACATAAACTGGTCAAAGAAAATATATACGTAGATTGAACTGGAAAAAATGAAGATTAAGTCTTAGGGGGTAAAGGAAACAGCCAGGAATAATTCTTTTTGAAATCTCATGTCTATTTTTCTCTGTGCTTGAATCCCTGGCTTGTTTCCTTAGTTTCTCTGTCAAGAATACCTATGTTATTATTCACTAGAGCCTAAAGTTTGTGAAATCAAGGGCTTCAGTTTATTTATATTTTATAGTCTACAGAAGTTATGGCAATGTTTATAGTTAGGAATCTCAATAAATTATAGATCAGAATTTAGCCCTTAGTGGAGTTATCTACATATGTAGCCAAAAGGAAGGTTAAGTATGGTATCAGGATGTGCTAGCATATGAATTTAACATAGAGAACAACTGAATACACTTAATTTCCCAGCTATGGGATCTACAACAAAGAGACCTAGTGTTGATCAGAAATATGTAGGAAGTAGGCATGTCTGGGGGCTTCCTTAGTAGCTCAGATGGTAAAGAATCCACCTGCAATGCAGGAGGCCTGGATTCAATCTCTGGGTTGGGAAGATCACCTGGAGGAGATCATGGCAACTCACTCCTGGAGAATCCCCATGGACAGAGGAGTCTGTCAGACTACCATCCATGGTGTCACAAAGAGTTGAACATGACTGAGTGACACAGCACAGAAATATCCGGTGGGCTTCCCAGGTGGCACTAGTGGTAAAGAACCCACCTGCCAATGTAGGAGATGTAAGAGATGCAGGCTTTATCCCTGGGTCAGGAAGATCCCCTAGACGAGGGCAGGGCAACCCACATCATCATTTTTGCCTGGAGAATCCTATGGATAGAGGAGCCTAAAGGGCCACAGTCCATAGGGACGCAAAGAGTCAGACATGAGTGAAGTGACTTAGCACACACGCAGACACATTTGGATATTAACTGGATGTGGCTGTTCATTGTACTGATTGTTCTGATATGCTTTTTCTTTATCTTTGAGAAGTTAAGAAAAATCTGAAAGAAGGTATACGTTCTGAGGAAAGAAATGTCTGACCCTGTAACAGCTTGGTTTAATATCACTTTTGGCCTCACAAACAGGAGAGATAATTTGTTTGGTTCCCTCCATGATGATAAGGTCTAAAGAAAATTAAAAGATCAATGTCCATGGTCACATTTCTGAACCTTTACAGAATCTGTGACATCTCAGTTGCAGAGTGCCAAAGAAGGTGTGCAATAAAATCATATTCATTCAATGAGACACAGTCTATTCACATTGTCAAATAACAAATGACTACAATATAGTTCTGACTGTAACTGAGCTCTGTTTTTATACTCAAATCCTGATAAAACTTTTATCTACCCTTAAGTTTTACTGCTTAGTTTTCTCCATTGAAATTCCATTCTCTCTGTAAGCATACCATAATACAGATAATCTGACTTCTGTGATGCTAATTGCCATTCTGGAACAATTACTCAATCTTTTAGACTTTTCCTGCCTGCATTCCATGACCCTGTTCATTAAGACATATGGGTATTTGATTTTGGTCTGGAACTTTCAATTATGGTAATAATGCCAGGTCTGTTTTTATATCTGTAAATCATTTTTAGTTCTCAACTCTGTTTGGAAGCATGCTCCTCTACCTGCCTGTAAACACTTGACCCTATTCCCAAATCAGACCTCTGGTTATATACTCACTCCTGTTTTAGTCCATCTGCCAACTGTCATAAAACCCTGAGCTTTATATTCAAGCAGATCTGGCATAGGGTTTCCTAATGTTTACTAATTCAAGAGCCTTTTTCCAAGTGAAGAGACAACCATTCTGTGAAAGAAAAAGGATGGGTAGAAAACTAGGCAAGTAATTGGCTTATATGTCTTTGTTTCAGTATGTGCTTTCTGAAAGGACTACTTACCCATTTACAGAATAATAGGGCCATAGATTTAGTAGCAATAAATTGGCAAGAGTTTGGTTTATAAATCAGGAGGTCTGTATTGCAGACATTACCAGGATATTAATATAACATTTGTGATCAAAAGAAAGGACAACTAAAAACATGACCAGTATAGTGTACTATGATGCAGGGTGGCATTACTTATAAATATTCTGAATCACAGCATACTACCATTTCCAACTTAAGATCTAAAACATACATAGTTAGTTTGGATTCAGTGGCTTTCCAGGTGGTGCTAGTGGTAAAGAACCTGCTTGACAATGCCAATGCAGGAGATGTAAGAGACACAGGTTTGATCCCTGGGTTGGGAAGATCCGCTGGAGGAGGAAATGGCAACCCACTTCTGTATTCTTGCCTGGAGAATTCCATGGACAGAGGAGCCTGGAGGGCTACACACCATGTGGTCACAAAGAGTCAGACACAACTGAAGAGACTTAGTACCCATACACCATTCAATCTAGCTTTAAGCACTCCTAATTTATTCTTGATTGTATGTATATTTAAGTAGTTTTTCATTTGCATGATTTACTAGGAATTTATGTTCCATGAGAAAATACTATGGTTTGGACTCTGTATCATATAACCACCAAAAAAACACTGGGCCAACAGAAAGATAACTGTAGGAAGCATCTACCATTCTAGTGCTGAGGAAACCCTATGGAATTATCAGAAACTAAAAGACAATTGTTTCTTGGTATTCCTTATAGGTAGAATATTTTTCTTAAATGCCAAACTCATAGAAACAAAACAGAGAAGTGGTGCCCAGGGGTGTTGGGAAAATAGGGAGAAGTTGGTAAAAGTGAACAAACTTTCACCAATAAGATTAAAAATATCTGAGGATATAATACAAATATACATATGTGGTTACATATATCATATATATATAATTACAAAAAAGCCTAATTACCAAAGCAATTAATTTATTAATTCTTTTCTATAAGACCTCAGCTAGTTATAAGTTTTAGATCATAACCTCCTAAAACACTATCAATTTGTATAATACTTTTGACTTAGCTAATATTGTTAAAGTAGAAACTCAGTTTGATTTTAATGATCTGTTTCCAGGAAAAGAATAAATTTATGCTCATTATTTAGGAGTCAGTAGACTAAATCCACAGCTTCTAACACATAACTTTGATACCACATGAAAATATAATAAATTTATTTGAAAAATTAAGCTAGCAAACAATACATTTTAAAAAAACGAGTCAGTAAGGACCAGGGGAAATTGATTTTACCAAGTTTAAAATTAGGAAAGGAGGGTTATATTTTACTAAATTAAGATCATAGGGACATTGATGTATAATTATAATTTCAAGCTAGTCTCTTCTCTGAAAAAAAAAGAAACACAAAAGCTTACTATAGTCTTTCAAAATAAACAATATGTATAAATCAGTCTTTAAAAATGTATTAATAAAAAATTAAAGTTTTCAAATAAGGCATATGACATATTTTTGGCAACCCTCTAAAAGAGAATGCATTTA
>SJYQ01096346.1:39169-56305 GCA_006410935.1 Redunca redunca | reverse complement strand
TCTGGTTCCTCTGCCTTTTCTAAAACCAGCTTGAACACCAGGAAGTTCACAGTTCATGTATTGCTGAAGTCTGGCTTGGAGAATTTTGAGCATTACTTTACTAGCATGTGAGATGAGTGCAATTGTGCGGTAGTTTGAGCATTCTTTGGCATTGCGTTTCTTTGGAATTGAAATGAAAACTGACCTTTTCCAGTCATGTGGGAACTGCTGAGTTTTCCAAACTTGCTGGCATATTGAGTGCAGCACTTTCACAGCATCATCTTTCAGGATTTGAAACAGCTCAACTGGAATTCCATCACCTCCACTAACTTTGTTCATAGTGATGCTTTCTAAGGCCCACTTGACTTCACATTCCAAGATGTCTGGCTCTAGACTAGGGATCACATCATCATGATTGTCTGGGTCATGAAGATTTTTTTGTACAGTTCTTCCGTGTATTCTTGCCACCTCTTCTTAACATCTTCTGCTTCTGTTAAATCCAGACCATTTCTGTCCTTTATCGAGACCATCTTTGCATGAAATGTTCCCTTGGTATCTCTAATTTTCTTGAAGAGATCTCTAGTCTTTCCCATTCTGTTGTTTTCCTCTATTTCTTTGCATTGATCGCTGAAGAAGGCTTTCTATCTCTTCTTGCTATTCTTTGGAACTCTACATTCAGATGCTTATATCTTTCCTTTTCTCCTTTGCTTTTTGCCTCTCTTCTTATCACAGCTATTTGTAAGGCCTCCCCAGACAGCCATTTTGCTTTCTTCCTAGATTTGTAATAATTTGTCTCTTACTTCCATTCCTCAGTGCCACTTTTTGAGTTGCCTTAATTGTAGGTCAAGTAAACTGGCAGTTTTAGATTGGGGAAGGAGTAGTGAGAGGGAATAACTAAACTAGGAATCTTTCGAAAATCTTCTTAATCAGATGTCATCTTCTGACATCTTCTCTTTCTATAGCTAAATGAAAGTAGCAGCTACCACCCCTGTTTATGTTAGCAAGACCATTATGAGTCACACTATTAATCATTTTCATGGTGATATTTTCACTTAAATTAATATTGTATTTTATTTTAACCTCAGAGTTTCCTTGAACATCTTTTTTTCCATTGATTATTCTTATACTATATTCTTGTGTATACATAGCTTAAATACTGAGATCATTTATATATACATACCTATATGACATATAAAAGAATTAGAATAAGCCATGTATTCTAATACATCTGTTGACCACTAGTTAATATACTACTAGGATCTATTTCAGTGGTAAACATGGCATGACTATTCCTAGTGAAGCATAGAATACATAAAAGAGAGTAAAATAAGTTAGTAGGCGATTGCTCTTAAGCACCTGACAGGGGTGAAGTCACTCAGTTGTGTCCAACTCTTTGTGACCCCGTGGACTGTAGCCCACCAGGCTCCTCCGTCCATGGGATTCTCCAGGCAAGAGTACTGGAGTGGGTTGTCATTTCCTTCTCCAGGTGATCTTCCCGACCCAGGGATCGAATCCAGATATCCCACATCATAGGCAGACGCCTTAACCTCTGAGCCACCAGGGAAGCCCCTATAGAGAGAACAGTAGGTTCAAGCTATCAGAGGCTAGAGATAGAACACTGCCATCAAGGAACTGAAAAGAGATCTCTGAGGGGACACACAGAAAAGTCATTGTGAGAAAAGAGGATGAATGCATAAGCAGGAACAGGACAAAAGGTGAAAATCATGTAAATAGTTTACATTTTAGTCTAGTTTACTAATTTATAGATAGACTTTTCCTACTTTCAGAAAAAAACTGTGAATGATGCTAGATGGCAAGGTCAGTCAGGTCTCAGATATTCTAAAGCAGCCAAGGGAGAGATGAAACACCTACCAGATGAGCTCTTCACAGAGAAACATAGAACATTGGTATTTATTAATGTCATCATATTATATGTTTCTCTTATACTGCTAAGGAATTTTAAAAAGAATTCATCAATTTTTAAAAAGAGAATGAAATAAACAACTTCTGCCAACTGAAGAGATAAATATTACAGAAGTTACTTGACATCTGAGGAAATCTCCGCAAATAGGATCAAGAAAGTGAAAAGCTTGGAGAGGCCCTTGGTCATTGGAAAGCATTTATCCTGACATGCCTGACCACCACTTTTATGTGGAGAACATTATTTGGTACAGAATAAATAGTGTAGTGAAATAGAATACTTACTGTCTGCATGGACTCAGGAGTTAACTGCCCAGGAGCAGATGCTGGCTTTGCAAATGACTACCAATGAGACCCAAGTTATTTAAACTCTTAGTGTTCTTCTCTGTAAACTGGAGATAAAAATAGCACATATTACATCTTAGGGTTATTGTGATAATGAAATCACTTGCCATTTCCATAAACAGTATGTGGAGTAAGGGGAGCAGCAGACTTCCACATTGGAATACAGGGATGGATCTGAAGATGAATGGAGCAGATGAGGTGGACTCACTTTAAAACTGTTACTCATATGTCATCCCTAGCTAAGGTTTTGTGACTTAAATACATGTATATTAAATCCTTGTGGAAAGAGCAATTGAGTATTTAAATTAGGTCACATGTGCTTTATTGCCCAAATTGGAACACTTTTTACAGTGAAAGTGTGTGCTAGTAATAATTAGGACTAAAGAATGGTGACGCTAGGATTATCATAAATAAACAGAGGAATTGTGCCTTCACAACGAGGTCTGTTGTTAAATTTGTTGCCTTAAGAGCCAAAAATTTCTTGATTACATTCTTTTTATAAGGCAACTTTTTCAGTAATGGTGAAAATGATTGATGACATTTCTGTAATTCATTCATGTCTTTTATACATATTGCATGCATTATTCCTAATAATAAACCCATCAAGAAGGTGATACTTTCAATTACCACTGCTTTAGAGGTGAGGAAATTAATATATGATAAATAAAAATAAATTTCTATGAAGTCAGATTCACTCAGTTAATTAGCATTAAAGCCAAGATTCCAATGCTGGCAGTTCAGTATCATAGGCTACATTTGTAAAGGGTATGCTGTAGGCTCTTGAAGGATATTACCAGGAGAGTGACATAATCACATTTATGCTTTGGAAAACAAACCTAGTTGTAGTACAGAAAAAAACTTGAGGGATAAAAAAACTGATTAAGAGAAGAAGTAACAATGATAGATCTAGAGTGGCTATGTGGAGAATTAGGAAAGAAGCAGAATATCAATTTAGATTTTGATTAGACATTGCTTTTGAACTTGGTGCTGTAGAAGACTCTTGAGAGTCACTTGGACAGCAAGAAGATCAAATCAGTCAATCCCAAAGGATATTGACCCTGAATAGTCATTAGAAGCACTGATGCTGAAGCTGAAGCTCCAATACTTCCGCCACCTGACGCAAAGAGCCAATTCACTGGAAAAGATCCTAATGCTGGAAAAGATTGAGGGCAAGAGGAGAAGGGGGTGATAGAGGATAAGATAGTTGGAAGGAATCATTGATTCAACGGACTTGAGGTTATGAACAAGGAGATAGTGAAGGACAGGGAAGCCTGGCGTGCTGCAGTTCATGGGGTTGCAGAAGGTTGGACACAACTTAGCAACTGAATAAAAACATTAAGACATTGGTGGAGAGGAAGAGGAGAGAGCAGATTTGGCCTCTGAAAATCCTTTTGGAAAATGTGTACATAGTAATACCATCTATTCATNAAAAATCATTTTTATATTCTGAATGCTTCCTTTCACATAAGAAAGAAAGTTCTTCATTAAAAAAAGACTTTCACAATTCCAGTTTAATTTAGCAGCCTCTAATAAAATATTTCAAATTTTAAATTCAATTATGCCCCCCTCCCTTCATAAGGAGGTTTAAAACCTGTTGTTTTAGGTCAAGTCCCCTTAAAATTCATATGTTGAACTTCTTACCCTGAGTACCACAGAAGGTAAACTTATTTGGAAATAACATTGTTGCAGATGCAATTAATTAAGATTAAATTATGGTGGGGAGTGTCATCATCCTATGTGACTGGTGTCCTTGTCAAAAAAGGGGAAATTTAGAGTCAGAGACATACATACTCAAGGAGAACCATGTGAAGATGAAGTCAGAGATGGAGCTGATACTTCTGTTAGTCAAGGAGCACAGAAAACTGCCAGCAAAACACCAGAAGCTAGTAGCAAGACATTTAAGACATTCTTCTCCAGAATCTCAGAATAAACAACCCTGATGACACTTTGATCGCAGACTTCTAGCCTCCAGAGGTATGAGACAATATATTTCTTTTGTTTATTCTGCCCCATTTGTTATGGCAGCCCTAGCAAACTAATTCATGTAGATATATGTAATGCATTTGTATATTAGTTTAAAAATATCAGTCAATATTTCTTCTGGGTTCCTCTATTTTATAAATCATGGCAAGAATTCTCTTTTCTACTTATATGTAAATCAGATGACATATAATTAACATAAGACTAAGATTCAAGCTGAATAGTACAATGCCTTCCAAACATTAAAGCTAAAAATCTGAAACTACCTTGGAAAAACCCATTATTCTCCAGGCAAGAGTCCTGGAGTGGGTTGCCATTTCCTTCTCCAATTATTAAAGCAGTTACAACTAAATAGCCACGTGGCTTTGCAGTAATCACCTAATATTTCTGGGCCTCCAGTTTCTCATAAAGTATTTCATAGTTTTTGAATTAAAGATCTCTATTGATTTTTTATTATAAATTCTATGCTTTGTAATTATGGAACTTGACATGTTACAAATTTAAATATAATGAATAACATTTCAGTACTTCTCAACCTAATGTGTACAAGAATTGCTTGGAATTACTGTCATGATACACGTTCTGAGTCACTAAATCTAGTTGGATCCTGAGATTCTGCATTTCTAGCATGACTGTAAGTGTTCACCATGCTGCTGGTTCTGGACTATATCTGTGCAGCAAAGGATTTTAGTTTTGCCATGGTTACTTAAATGAATTTTGATTTCCACCCTCACCTAGGCAGTCATCAGTAATGATATTAGCACCAGTTCAGTTCAGTTCAGTCTCTCTGTCATGTCCGATTCTTTGCAACCCCATGAGTCACAGCACACCAGGCCTCCCTGTCCATCACCAACTCCCGGAGTTCACTCAGACTCACGTCCATTGAGTCAGTGATGCCATCAGCCATCTCATCCTCTGTCGTCCCCTTCTCCTCCTGCCCCCAATCCCTCCCAGCATCAGTCTTTTCCAATGAGTCAGCTCTTCGCATGAGGTGGCCAAAGTACTGGAGTTTCAGCTTTAGCATCATTCCTTCCAAAGAACACCCAGGGCTGATCTCCTTCAGAATGGACTCTTTGAATCTCCTTGCAGTCCAAGGGACTCTCAAGAGTCTTCTCCAACACCACAGTTCACAAGCATCAATTCTTCAGCGCTCAGATTTCTTCACCGTCCAACTCTCACATCCATATATGACTACTGGAAAAACCATAGCCTTGACTAGATGGACGTTTGTTGGCAAAGTAATGTCTCTGCCTTTCAATATGCTATCAAGTTTGGTCATAACTTTTCTTACAAGGAGTAAGCGTCTTTTAATTTCATGGTTGAGGTCACCATCTGCAGTGATTTTGGAGCCCCAAAAAATAAAGTCTGACACTGTTTCCACTGTTTCCCCATCTATTTCCCATGGAGTGATGGGACCAGATCCCATGATCTTCGTTTTCTGAATGTTGAACTTTAAGCCAACTTTTTCACTCTCCACTTTCACTTTCATCAAGAGGCTTTTAAGTTCCTCTTCACTTTCTGCCATAAGGGTGGTGTCATCTGCACCGATGTTCTCACTTAAAAAAAAAATCTTAGAATGAAAATTTTTTGATCTAATTATTTATAATTATGTTAATTATGAAATAATAAAAAATAAAAGAAAAAACTTTATTGGAGGGAAACTGCTTTACAGTGTTGTGGTGGTCTCTGCTGTACATCAATCACTTCACCCATCTAGGTCATCACAGAGCACCAGGCTGGGCTCCCTGTGTTCTACAGCAGATTCCCACTAGTTATCTATTTAATACATGACAGTATCTACTTTCTCAATTTGTCCTCCCCTTTCCCTCCCAAGCTGTCTCCACAAGTCCAGTCTCTACTACTATAAACAATGGAGTATTAATCAGCCATAAAAAGGAACGAACGAGTCAGTTGTAGTGAGATGTATGAACCTAGAACCTGTTTTACAGGATGAAGTAAGTCAGAAAGAGAAAAACAATACCATATATTAATGCATACATATAGAATCCAAAAAACTATTAGCCACTTATTGACTGTTTATTATGTTCTTATCAGATCAAGCTGGATGACGTTAGAAGTGTTGTTGCTAGAGCAGTTATGCTGGGGTCCAACCCCATTCTACTTCCAAATCTCACTTTCTGAATCACTGCATTGAATATCGCCTGTATGAATATGAGTGTATATGTGAATGTATTCATGTGTGCTCATATGCATATATATATGTACGTGAATATGTATTAATCCTCTGAGACCTTTTAAGTTACCATGGGTAATTTCAATATTTAGGAATTATTTTGTCTTAGTTACCCATCTCTATCTTGAGTGAGTTTACAGTGTGCTGCTGCTGCTGCTAAGTCACTTCAGTTGTGTCCGACTCTGTGTGTATCCCTGCTTAATTTCTTCTTTTCTGTTATGACTTCAGCCTCTGATTGCTCATGCTTCATAGTTTTTTGTAATTCCAGTTTTATCAACCAGATATCTCTGTCAATTAAATTCTACCATTTGTAATAACCATAAATTGTTATATCACTTGGCTTCTCCATGCTCATCAGGCCAATCTAAGTTTTGCAGTCCATTCTCCATTATCCCACATCTACTATTGTCATTCTTTTACGGTAACCATTCCAAAGCCATGTCATAGAACACAGGCTCATTGGATCTATTTCACATCCAATAATCTAACTCGTAAAAAAAAAAGTATATTAATTTCAAAACAGTGAAAAATTTGACAATTTACAAAATTTTAGAAGTTGGTAACTTTGAGTATCAGCATATTATTTTCTAAAACTTTTAAAATACTTCATATTGCAATGGCCTCGTTTTGTCTTGTGCCAAACTTGTCAATATAATATTGAAGTGAAACCAAAAGTTGCTCAGTTGTGTCCGACTCTTTGCAACTCCATGGACTATTCAGTCCATGGAATTCTCCACACCAGAATACTGGAGTGGGTAACCTTTCCCTTCTCCAGGGCATCTTCCTAACCCAGGGATAGAACCCAGGTGTCCCACTTGGCAACTGGATTCTTTACTAGCTGAGCCATAAGCAGAATATTGAGCTTGATGGAGATAATACGTTATTTAGAATTGAATGGGCTTCCCTGGTAGCTCAGATGGTAAATAATCTGCCTGCAATGCAGGAGACCTGGGTTCGACCACTCCAGGCCAGAGGTCTGGAGGATCCCTTGGAAAAGGGAATGACAAGCCACTCCAGTATTACTGCCTGGAGAATTCAATGGATACAGGAGCTTGGCAGGCTAAAATCCATGGGACTGCAAAGAGTCAGACAGGACTGAGAGACTTTCACTTTCAATAATCAGCTGGCCCTTGAAGTAATTTGCAGAGGAAATGACTCCTAATCTCTTGATTGGGCATCATTAAACAAGATTGACCTAGTAAGAACAGCTCACACCCTTTACTGTCAAGGCTCAAGTAACTGCTGGTCCCTCCCTCATTCTTCTCCTCTGAAAAGATGGGCTCTGGATGCATTTGAGAATACAGCTTTGTGTCATCCTCAGGCTGAGAAACTGTTTGAATACTGTCTCATCATTCTGAACTATTTTCTACTCTGTCATTGTTTCTTGCTTCTCATTCTATTGTCACTAATAATCTTGGCTGCTGCCAGTACCACAGCAACCTTTTATTCTTTCTTTCGATCCTGTTCATTATCTGCTGCTTTTCACCTGCTTCATACAAAAATTTAGTCATCCTCCTCCTCTTCTTTCTCTCTCTATCTCCCTTTCGCTTTCTCTCTCTCTCTCATATTTTGTTTGTCTGCATTGGTGTGATGACAGTCATGCAAAGACTTTTCTGGGTGAACTGTATAATAAAGTATGTTTTACCATTTCTAACTTCTAACTACTCTGTTCTTTTTCTTTTTCCTCCTACAGTTGACATTAATATTAAATTCTGGGCTTCCCTAGTGCATGTGTGCTTCGTTGTTCAGTGGTGTCTGACTCTTTGCGACCCCATGGGTTGTAGTCTGCCAGACTCCTTTGTCCATAAGATTCTCCAGGCAAGAGTATTGGAGTGGGTTGCCATTCCCTTCTCCAGGGACTTTTCCCAACCCAGGGATTGAACCCAGGTCTCCTGCATTACAGCTGGATATTTAACCATTTGAGCTTGGGCTCAGTGGTAAAGAATACCCCTGCCAGAGAAGGAGAAAGTGAAAGTGAAAATGAAGTCACTCAGTCGTGTCCGACGCTTTGTGACCCCATGGACTGTAGCCTACCAAGCTCCTCTGTCCATGGGATTCTCCAGGCAAGAATACTGGGTTAAATCCCTGATCCAGAAAAATCCCACATGCTGGGGAGCAACGATCAAGCCTGTGTTCTAAGCCAGGACATTGCAACTACTGAGTCCACATGCTACAACTACAGAATCTGCGCATGCTAGAGCCCCTGTCAGTTCAGTTCAGTCTCTCAGTCATGTCCGAATCTTTGCGACCCAATGAATCACAGCAGATCAGGCCTCCCTGTCCATCACCAACTCCTGGAGTTCACTCAGACTCACGGCCATCGAGTCAGTGATGCCATCCAGCCATCTCATCCTCTGTCGTCCCCTTCTCCTCCTGCCCCCAATCCCTCCCAGCATCGGAGTCTTTTCCAATGAGTCAACTCTTCACATGAAGTGGCCAGAGTACTGGAGTTTCAGCTTTAGCATTATTCCCTCCAAAGAACACCCAGGGCTGATCTTCTTCAGAATGGACTGGTTGGATCTCCTTGCAGTCCAAGGGACTCTCAAGAGTCTTCTCCAACATTACAGTTCAAGCTCATCAATTCTTTAGCACTCAGCTTTCTTCATAGTCCAACTCTCACATCCATACATGACCACAGGAAAAACCATAGCCTTGACTAGAAGGACCTTAGTCGACAAAGTAATGTCTCTGCTTTTGAATATGCTATCTAGGTTGGTCATAACTTTCCTTCCAAGGAATAAGCATCTATTAATTTCATGGCTGCAATCACCATCTGCAGTGATTTTGGAGCCCTCAAAAATAGTCTGACACTGTTTCCACTGTTTCCCCATCTATTTCCATGAAGTGATGGGACCAGATGTCATGATCATTGTTTTCTGAATGTTGAGCTTTAAGGCAACTTTTTCACTCTCCTCTCTCACGTTCATCAAGAGGCTTTTTAGTTCCTCTCCACTTTCTGCCATAAAGGTAGTGTCATCTGCATATCTGAGGTTATTGATATTCCTCCCAGCAATCTTGATTCCAGCTTGTGTTTCTTCCAGTCCAGCGTTTCTCATGATGTACTCTGCATAGAAGTTAAATAAGCAGGGTGACAATATACAGCCTTGACATACTCCTTTTCTTATTTTGAACGAGTCTGTTGTTCCATGTCCAGTTCTAACTGTTGCTTCCTGACCTGCATACAGATTTCTCAAGAGGCAGGTCAGGTGGTCTGGTCTTCCCATCTCTCTCAGAAATTTCAACAGTTTATTGTGATCCGCACAGTCAAAGGATTTGGCATAGTCAATAAAGCAGAAAGAGATGTTTTTCTGGAACTCTCTTGCTTTTTCAATGATCTAGCAGATGTTGGCAATTTTAGCTCTGGTTCCCCTGCCTTTTCTAAAACCAGCTTGAGCATCAGGGAGTTCACGGTTCACGTATTGCTGAAGCCTGGCTTGGAGAATTTTGAGCATTACTTTACTAGCATGTGAGATGAGTGCAATTGTGCGGTATTTTGAGCATTCTTTGGCATTGCCTTTCTTTTGGATTGGAATGAAAACTGACCTTTTCCAGTCCTGTGGCCACTGCTGAGTTTTCCAAATTTGCTGGCATATTGAGTGCAGCACTTTCACAGCATCATCTTTCAGGATTTGAAACAGCTCAACTGGAATTCCATCACCTCCACTAGCTTTGTTCATAGTGATGCTTTCTCAGGCCCACTTGACTTCACATTCCAAGATGTCTGGCTCTAGATGAATGATCACACCATCATGATTATCTGGGTTGTGAAGATCTAAGTACAGGTGACTGCGACCGGCGCAGTAAGCACAGCTGAGAGGAGCTACCCCACGTCCGAGGTCAGGGGCAGAAGCCGGGAAGACCTGATGCCTGAAAGGTGGCGGCCAAGTGGAGTTACCCATCGTCCGAGGAGAGGGGCATCTGCTGGGAGGAGCCACCCCATGTCCATGGCCAGGGGCAGCGGCCGGGAGGAGCAACCCCACGTCCAAGTAATGGTGGCTGCACAGCACAGGAGGGCCTAAAGGAGCTATCCCACATTGAAGGTCAGGAAGGCGGCAGTGAGTAGATATCCCTCGTCCAAGGTAAAGGAGCACCAGCTGTGCTTTGCTGGAGCAGCCATGAAGAGATAACCCACGCCCAAGGTAAGAGAAACCCAAGTAAGATGGTAGGTGTTGCAAGAGGGCATCAGAGGGCAGACACACTGAAACCATACTCACAGAAAACTAGTCAATCCAATCACACTAGGACCACAGCCTTATCTAACTCAATGAAACTAAGCCATGCCTGTGGGCAACTCAAAACAGGCAGGTCATGCTGGAGAGGTCTGACAGAATGTGGTCCACTGGAGAAGGGAATGGCAAACCACTACAGTATTCTGACCTTGAAAACCCCATGAATAGTATGAAAAGGCTAAATGACAGGATACTGAAAGAGGAACTCCCCAGGTCAGTAGGTGCCCAATATGCTACAGTAGATCAGTGGAGAAATAACTCCAGAAAGAATGAAGGGATGGAGCCAAAGCAAAAACAATACCCAGCTGTGAATGTGACTGGTGATAGAAGCAAGATCCGATGCTCTAAAGAACAATATTGCATAGGAACCTGGAATGTCAGCTCCATGAATCAAGGCAAATTGGAAGTGGTCAAAGAAGAAATGGCAAGAGTGAATGTTGACATTCTAGGAATCAGTGAACTAAAATGGACTGGGATGGGTGAATTTAACTCAAATGACCATTATATCTACTACTGCAGGCAGGAATCCCTCAGAAGAAATGGAGTAGCCATCATGGTCAACAAAAGAGTCCGAAATGCAGTACTTGCATGCAATCTCAAAAATGACAGAATGACCTCTATTCATCTCCAAGGCAAACCATTCAATATCACTGTAATACAAGTCTATGCCTCAACCAGTAACACTGAAGAAGCTGAAGTTGAATGGTTTATGAAGACCTATAAGACCTTTTAGAACTAACACCCCCAAAAGATGTCCTTTTCTTTATAGGGGACTGGAATGCAAAAGTAGGACGTCAAGAAACACCTGGAGTAACAGGCAAACTTGGCCTTGGAATGCAGAATGAAGCAGGGCAAAGACTAATAGAGTTTTGCCAAGAAAATGCACTGGTCATAGCAAACACCTTCTTCCAACAACACAAGAGAAGACTCTACACATGGACATCACCAGATGGTCAACACCAAAATCAGATCTATTATATTCTTTGCAGCCAAAGATGGAGAAGCTCTATACAGTCAACAAGAACAAGACCAGGAGCTGACTGTGGCTCAGATCATGAACTCCTTATTACCAAATTCAGACTTAAATTGAAGAAAGTAGGGAAAACCGCTAGACCGTTCAGCTATGACCTAAATCAAATCGCTTATGATTATACAGTGGAAGTGAGAAATAGATTTAAGGGCCTAGATCTGATAGATAGAGTGTCTGATGAACTATGGATGGAGGTTCGTGACATTGTATACGAGACAGGGATCCAGACCATCCCCATGGAAAAGAAATACAAAAAAGCAAAATGGCTGTCTGGGGAGGCCTTACAAATAGCTGTGAAAAGAAGAGAGGCAAAAAGCAAAGGAGAAAAGGAAAGATATAAGCATCTGAATGCAGAGTTCCAAAGAATAGCAAGAAGAGATAAGAAAGCCTTCTTCAGTGATCAATGCAAAGAAATAGAGGAAAACAACAGAATGGGAAAGACTAGAGATCCCTTCAAGAAAATTAGAGATACCAAGGGAACATTTCATGCAAAGATGGGCTCAATAAAGGACAGAAATGGTCTGGACCTAACAGAAGCAGAAGATATTAAGAAGAGGTGGCAAGAATACACAGAAGAACTGTACAAAAAAAGATAATGAGCCCCTGAACCGCAACAAACAGAAGCACTTATTCTCCTGCAACTAGAAAAAGCCTGTGAGATAAGGAAGACCAATAACAGCCAGAATAAATAAATAAATAACAACTATATTAAAAAGCAAAAATAAAATTGAGCCCTTTTCTTCTTTCTTTGTTCCTGAATCTAGTAGTTTTTCCTTCATGTCAATATGAAGGAACAGTAAAATTTGGAACCCTGGGTATACAGATATGTTAACGTTTTATGTGTGTGTGTGTATGTGTGTGGCAGGGTGACTAAAGTTGTCCACAGTAGCTCATATTTTGAAAAGTTTGAATGGTATTTAGGTAAAATTAATCATTTATTTGATGAAGTAATGACAACTTGTGGAGTACTGGGAGACTTGCAAAGGGAAAAGTAAAATTTTAGAGGCTGGATGTGAGTCTTTTATTTTTCAAATATCAATAGGTAGTTAATTTCAGGTCTTAAATGATCAGCTTCTCAAATCCTATTCAAACACATCAGTGTACAAAATTTTAAATTTATGAAAAATTTTTTAATGTAATAACTAACTTTAGTCTTCCTAAACACTTTAAGAATTTCAGAAACGCTGTTCAATAAATATTGTGATATTTCTTCCTTAATTAACTGAATAACTTTTTTCAGGCAGTTCTTGAGCCCCTTTTAAAACTACCTGATTGGTTGCTTTGATATCCAAACGTTAATGTACTTGGGAATTCCCTGGAGATTCATTGTTAGAGCTTGGCACATTCACTACCATGGCCCAAGGTTTAATCTCTGGTCAGGGAACTAAGATCCTGCAAGCCAAATGGTACAGCAAAAAATAAATCAATAAATAANGTGTGGTGTTGGATAGTGAAAAAAATAGTTTAGACCCAATATTCATCATCATCATTAAACATTTATCAAGTACAATGTCAATTGGCCAAGCTGGTGAAATGTTTAACTGTTATGCTATAAATTTCAACCGACTTGCCTCCATTTACAAGCCCACTTTATGAGCAATATCACACTTGCAAATCCTGCTGTGCTGGATGGTTTAGGCACAGATACTTTCTATCAGAGGAATCTGCACACCTTTGGTCATAGGTTTTTGTTCAAAAGTGAATTACAATGATTTCAAGTGAGGCTTTAGATTTGTAGAAATCATTTCAGTATGGGATTGAAACAAATGAATAGAAAAATTAGAGAGTGACCACCTTAAATTGTGATACAAATTAGGAGAATCAAAAAGTTTAAATCAAATAATTTTGATCTCAGTGAATAAAGTCTTTTTATATGCACATGCCCCTCATGGATCACTGCATTGTTGTGGCAGAGTGGCTTACATAACTCAGTGAAGAAATGAGCCATACCCTGTAGGCCACTCAAGACAGAGGGTCATAATGGAGAGTTCTGACGAAACTCTGATATTCAGAACAATCATGAGAAATGCCAGGCCAGATGAGTTACAAGTTGGAATCAAGACTGCTGGAAGAAATATCAGCAACCTCAGATATGCGGGTGTTACCACTCTAACAGCAGAAAACGAAGAGGAACTAAAGAACCTCTTGATGAGTGTGAAGAAAGAGAGTGAAAAGGTTGGTTTAAAATTCAATTCTAAAAAAACCAAGATCATGGCATCCGGTCCCATCATTTCAAGGCAAATAGAAGAGGAAAAAGTGGAAGCAGTGACAGATTTCCTCTTCTTGAGCCCTAAAATCACTGCAAATGGTGACTGTAGCCATTAAATTAGAAGGCGACTGCTTCTTGGTAGGAAAGCTATGACAAATCTAGACAGTGTGTTAAAAAACAAAGACATTGCTTTGCCAACAGTCCATATAGTCAAGGATATGGTCTTTTCAGTAGTCACGTATGGTTGTGAGAGCTGGACCATAAAGAAGGCAGAGCACCAAAGAACTGATACTTTTGAACTGTAGTGCTGGAGAAGAATCTTGAGAATCCCTTGAACAGCAAGGAGATCAAACCAGTCACTCCTAAAGGAAATCAACCTGGAATACTCATTGGAAGGACTGATGCTGAAACTGAAGCTCCAGTGCATTGGCTACCTGATGCAAAGAGCTGAATCACTGGAAAAGACTCTGATGCTGGGAATGATTTTGAAGGCAGAAGGAGAAGAGGGCGACAGAGGATGAGATTGAGATAGTTGGATGGCATCACCAATGCAATGGACATGAGTTTGAGAAAACTCTGGGGTATGGCAGAGGGACAGGGAAGCCTGGCATGCTACAGTCCATGAGATTGAGAAGAATCAGACACAATGTGGGAACTGAACAACAACAGGCACATCATGATGATGATGGTACAAGCAGATACTGGACTCCCAAATATTTGAAAACCAAAGGAAAAAGACTATCTTGCAGAGAGCAATCAATGACCAGATAAAAAGGAAGGCAAGTTGTAAAGAGCAAGGTCTTGAATGTTGTAGTAAGGGTAGAAGAAAGAACACAGAGATAGGTTTCTGAGGCAGAGGATATACTTCCACTTGGTGAAGTGAAGTGAAAGTCACTCAGTCGTGTCTGACTCTTTGCGACCACATAGACTATACAGTCCATGGAATTCTCTTGGCCAGAATACTGGAGTGAGTAGCCTTTCCCTTCTCCAGTTGGTGGGTAGACTTTATAAAGAGGAGTGGCAGTGAAAATGCATAGAGAATGCTTACATACTCTGATATGAGGTTAAAGTTTCAGTTGCTAAATATCACTTGAATCTACTTTTTAATCATTGGCAAATTTAGACATTACACTCTGGCAGCTCCACATTTTAGACTCCATTCAAAGAATGCTCATTCATATCACTTGTGTATTTTCTCTTGTATCCATTATTGAAGGCCTATATCAGATAACGTTATATTCATGAATATTTCTGAAAATTCTCAGCCATTAACTTTTGTTAGTATTTTAATTTAGTTTTTTATGATAATTCTAAAATGTAATCTCACTGAGAGAACTTTTTATTGTATTGTCTCCAATACTTAAGATCACAAATGTATATTTTACATACATTTTGTTCACATTCAATGATTACATACATTTTGAATATTAAATGTTTATTAAAATTAAATTAATCATAACATTACATTGTATATAAGTCTGGTAATCTAGAGTAATATTTTCAATAAATTCATAGTGAAAGTATTTAAACATATGTAAATTAATTATTAGAGAGCAGGTATAAAGTTTTCTGGGAGAATGTCATATTGCCGATAGCAGTAGTCTAAGATTCTTAGGACAATAAGTATGATTCTGCACGGCTTCAAAGAAAAGCATTCAACTCAGATTTACAATCAGGAGTAAATTACAATTAATAATAGCCAAGTACTTTTTTAAAATGGCAACTATTTTCACTTTAAAATATTTTCATTAAAAGCAGTGACATCTTCTTATGGTTTAAAAACAATGCTTAATAATGTTAAGTTTGGCTGATGTGTAGAATATTTTATCTACCTATCTAGATACTATACACATAGATGATATTCATGAGGGTATATATGTGTGTAGGCCAAAATATGCCCCCACTTTGAAGATGTCCACACCCTAATCCCTGGAACAAAGTAGTTACATGACAAAAGGGATTTTGCATTTAGAAAAAAAATTTGCAAATCAGCTGAACTTTAAACAGGTTGTCTTGGATTTTCCATGCCCCCTAAGTAGCCACAAGGGTCCTTAAAAGATGAATAATAGAGGCAGAAGGGTCAGTCTGAGAGATGCTACAGGAGAGGAGGCAGATTCCTGATGAAGCTGAAAGAGAGATCAGTGAGATATGAAGTATTCAAGGACCTGACATACCTTTCAAGTTCTGAGATGAAAACAGCTGTCACACAGGGAATGAAGGCAGTCCCCTGAAACTCAGGACACCCTGCCAATGACCAGTAAGGTAATTTCAGGACTTCAGTCCCACCTCAGTCCCACTTCAGCACTTAACTGAAATTTGATAATAATCTGCAGTAATCAGGAAGCATTTTCTTCCCCAGACCCTGCAGAAAGGAGCACAGTCCTGTGGATCTCTTGATTTCAGTCTTGGGAGACTAAGCTGAGTTCCAGCATGAGTTCTCTGGACTTCTGAAAAACTGTTGAGGGTACTGTTTAAGTCACCAAATGAAAGTGAAGTCGCTCAGTCATGTCTGACTTTTGCGACTGCATGGACTATAGCCTACCAGGCTTCTCGGTCCATGGGATTTTCCAGGGAAGAGTACCAGAGTGGGTTGCCATTTCCTTCCCCAAGGGATCTTCCAGACCCAGGGATTGAACCCAGGTCTCCCATATTACAGGCAGACGGTTTACCTTCTGAGCCTCAAGGAAAGATTAAGTCACCAAACCTGTGGTAATTTGTAATGGCAGAAATAAGAAAATATCTTCTAGATTTAGATCCAAATATTCCTATAGTGTTTATAAATACAATTGTAACATTTTTAATCTGTTTTCTTATCGGGAATTTAAAACTTCAGAAGTCATCGGATTCTAGGACTGCCAGGATGTCTGATTACTAACTTTAGAAACAGTACACATATCTTTCAAATGTGGACAATAGAGATCTAAAAATAATGAATATTACAAAGTTTTGAAAGGGATGTTGAATATTATATAAAAATGCTGATTATTTTGGAATTTATTGTATATATTATCTGAAAATAGCCATGTACTTGCTCTGCAAAAATGCCAAAATGTAGGCTATGTTAACAAGTATTTTTGAACAAAATCTAAACATTCACTCATTTATTTCAAGACTACATTTTTTTCTCCTTTTAATCTTATTTCTTTTTTATTTTTCCCCTCAGTACATATCTTTTTCCTTATTCATCATTCCATCTTGATTTTTATTTGCTGATTTTGTATTTTACCTGTTTGAAATTTCAGGTACACAT
>SJYQ01096346.1:24714-39127 GCA_006410935.1 Redunca redunca | reverse complement strand
AGTTTTGTTTGTTTGTTTGTTTGTTTTGTTCTGGAAGGTAACATAAAATATAAGAATAAATAATACATATAGCAGTCTGTTTAAAAAGGATTCTTTTATTGCATGGTGAGATCAGAAAACATTCAATAAATGCTGACTTCTGCTGTTTCAGCATATTTCAAGATCAAGTCAGGAAGAACCATAAACTTCAGCCTAAACTGAGTATAAAAGGAAAGAAAATTATTTAAGGCATAGCTGTTGGAATAGCTACTCTTTCCAGCTTAGGAAGATAGCAAATAGTAGCTAGTCAATAGGCTTTATAAAATGAATACACTGTCAAGGGAAAGATGACTTGTCAGTGGTGATATTCTTAGCTAACAGTTGTCAGTGAGTTTTCTTAACACTTGACATTCACCACAATGGGTATACAATTATTGTGAAATTATTATCTCTAATTAAATTAAAAATATAATTCTTAGAATATAGTACATATTGAAAAATATTTGTGAGATGAAGGAGAGAGCATTTTTATTAAATGCACTTAAGAAAAATAAAAGAAAAACACAAATCTCAGGGGGAAAAATACTTTCCTGAATCATTCAAATCTATAGCTATTTAAAAATGCTGTATTTTAAGCATGTAATAGTTCAGCATGCTAGAAGAAAACCAGACTATTGTAATATGTGTTTTATATTTCCTTGAATATAATGTCCTTGACACATGTTAAAGCAACCTGAAATATTTTGAATGACTGATTTAAGATATTTTTCTACTGACAAGCCTATATTGATTGCCACATTAAATGGATTGTGAAACATCAATATATTTGAGTTGCTATCAGAAGTCTTTGGAAGTTTACCACTTCCAACTCTCCCAATGACTTCAGATTTGTTTGTCACTCTGAAAAGTGCTCTCCTTGTCATTATTTAGTACTTGAGAATGAATATTTAGCCAATATAAGCAATCATGCTTGTATATTTAAATTCTGGGAGCAGATAGTCTTCAAGACTTTGTTTCTTTTCTTTTATGTTTTCAACTTCTACAATCATATCCTTACCCTCTGGGATGTGTAAGGAGATAATAGATTTTATAAAGTGAGATAACATGTAGAGATATCATAGAGACAAATGAGGTAATAAATTAAAATAATGTGACCTAGTCTCTGAAGTAAAAAAAAAAAAAAAGTACCTGTCAGAAAGTCATGGTTGCTTAAAAGATATAAAAAGTCAGTAAAAATTTTATTAGGCAAAGTGAAGAGAACCTAGTTCAAGACGTTAGAAGTGTGAAATCTTGTGGGGAGTCAAGTATGAATGTTTTTCTCAGAAACGTGGCTGAAGTACAAAGGTTGCTTGATAAGGTAGGAAGAGAGCTCTATACAGGTTTTTGTGAAATTTTCTGATGATTTTGTTGTAAAAAGAAACTGAAAACATCTAAGCATTTGAAGGAATATAAATGGCCTGCTTAGATTTATTGCACTCATTTCACATGCTAGCAAAGTAAAGCTCAAAATTCTCCAAGTCAGGCTTCAACAGTTAGTGAACTAAGAACCTCCAGATGTTCAAGCTGGATTTAGAAAAGACAGAAGAACCAGAGATCAAATTGCCAACATCTGCTGGATCATAGAAAAAGAAAGAAATTTCCAAAAATTATCTACTTCTGCTTCATTGACTATGCTAAAGCCTTTGACTGTGTGGATCACAACAAATTGTGGGAAATTCTTAAAGAGATAGGAATACCAGAGACCACCTTAGCTGCCTCCTGAGAAACCTGTATGAAGGTCAAGAAGCAACAGTTAGAACCAGACATGGACACAATGGACTATCTCCAAATTTGGAAAGGAGTACATTAACGCTGTATAATATCACCCTGCTTATTTAACTTATATGCATCATGTGAACTGCCAGGCTGGATGAAGCACAAGCTGAAATCAGGACTGCTGGGAGAAATACCAATGACCTCAGATATGCAGATGGCACCACCCTTTTGGCAGAAAGCAAAGAGAAACTAAAGAGCTTCTTGATGAAGGTGAAAGAGGAGAGTGGAAAAAGCTGGCTTAAAATTCAACATTCAAAAAATGAAAATCATGGCATCTGGTTCNAGGGATGGCATGGGGTGGGAGGTGGGAGGGGATTCATGTTTGGGAACGCTTGTACACTCGTGGTGAATTCATGTCAATGTTTGGCAAAACCAATACAGTAATGTAAAGTAAACTAAAGTTAAAATAAAAACTTTAAAAGTAAAATAAAAAAAAAAAAGAGAGATAGGAATACCAGAGACCACCTTAGCTGCCTCCTGAGAAACGTGTATGAAGGTCAAGAAGCAACAGTTAGAACCAGACATGGACACAATGGACTATCTCCAAATTTGGAAAGGAGTACATTAACGCTGTATAATATCACCCTGCTTATTTAACTTATATGCATCATGTGAACTGCCAGGCTGGATGAAGCACAAGCTGAAATCAGGACTGCTGGGAGAAATACCAATGACCTCAGATATGCAGATGGCACCACCCTTTCGGCAGAAAGCAAAGAGAAACTAAAGAGCTTCTTGATGAAGGTGAAAGAGGAGAGTGGAAAAAGCTGGCTTAAAACTCAACATTCAAAAAATGAAAATCATGGCATCTGGTTCAATCACTTCATGGTAATTAGATGGGGAAACAATGGAAATAGTGACAGACTTTATTTTCTTGGGCTCCAAAGTCACTGAAGATGATGAGTTCAGCCTTGAAATTAAAAGACACTTGCTTCTTGGAAAAAAATGCTATGACAAACCTAGACAGTGTATTAAAAAGCAGAGATATCACTTTTCCAATAAAGGTCCATCTACTCAAAGCTGTGATTTTTCCAGTAATCATGTATGGATGTTGAGAGTTGGAACATAAAGAAGACTGAGTGCCAAAGAATTTATGCTTTTGAGCTGTGGTGTTGGAGAAGACTCTTGACAGTCCCTTGGACTGCAAGGAGATCAAACCAGTCAATCTTAAAGGAAATCAATCCTGAATATTCATTAGAAGGACTGATGCTGTGGCTGAAGCTCCAGTGCTTTGGCTACCTGATGTGAAGAGCCAACTCATTGGAAAAGACCCAGATGCTGGGAAAGATTGAAAGCAGGAGGAGAAAGGGACATCAGAGAATGACATGGTTGGATGATATCATCAACTCAACGGACATGAGTTTGTGCAAGCTCTGGGGGATGGTGAAGGACAGGGAAGCCTGGCGTGCTGCAGTCTATGGGGTGGCAAATAGTTGGACATGACTGAGCAAGTGGACAACAACAACTTAGGTTTAAAATGGTGAGATACTGCTTCTGTGGGCAAACCTCTGCCCTGGAGAGAAAGCACTTCTTTTTTATCATTATCAATCATTAGTTAGATTCAGATTTCAATGCATGGAATAGGTCTCATTTACTCTTTTCTTTCTCTCTTCCTTGTGGCTAGTCTGGTGAGAGCCAAGAAATTGTCATATATAACAAACTACCACCAAATCAGCGTCTTAAAATAACAGGTATGTGTTTTTCATTTGGGCTTCCCAAGTAATGCTAGTGGTAGAGAATTCACCTGCCAATGCAGGAGACGTAAGAGATGCAGGTTCCATCTCTGGGTTGGGAAGATCCAGTGGACCAGCAACCCACTCCAGTATTCTTGCCTGTATAATCCCCATATACAGAGGAGCCTGGCAGGCTACAGTCTATAGGGTCACAAAGAGGTGGACATGACTAAAGCAACTTAGCACACATGACAAACATTTTTCATTTAGTTTTTATTTTTTGGGTGAGCTGAGTTCTCATTCCAGGATGTGATCTTTTTCTAGTTGCTGAGCATGGGCTTAGTTGTTCCAAAGTATATGGGATCATAGTTTCCCAACCAGGGACTGAACCCACATCCCTTGCATTGGAATGCACATAAAGTGCCATGAAAGTCCCCAAACATGTATTATTACAGTTTCTTTGGGTCAGCGTTCAGGCATGGCATACCTATTCTCTGCAGAGGTTTTCACATAATTGCAAAGCAGGTGACATCAGGTCTGGCATCTCATCTGTAGGGTTGACAAGGAAAACTTTTGCTTTGCCACACCTATGAATGTTGTGTCTGTATCTTAGTTGTCCAGTCATGTCTGACTCTTTCCAACTTCATGGACCATAGTCTACCAGGGTCTGTCTGTGAACTTCTCCAGCCAAGAATACCAGAGTGGGTTGCCATTCCCTTTTACAGGGGATCTTCCTGATCCATGGATGGAACCCTCATCTGCTGCAATGGAAGGCAGATTCTTTACTGTTTGAGCCATCAGGGAAGCCTGCCTTCAGTTCTCTGTGACTTTAAGATTAATGACAGCTTTCTTATTTCCAACAAAGGAAGAGAGAGGGAAACTAGAAAGAACCTGCTAGCAAGACAGAATCTTACTTAAGGTAGCCCTTTGCCATAGTGTTGGTTAATCATGGTCCTGCTTAAGCTTGAAGTCAGGTCAGGTAGCATAGGGAGGTGATAATTATATGAACTCATTGACAGTAAGAGGTAGAGATCACGGGGCCATTTTAAAGTCTATCTGCCACACTCCTATTTCTGCTTTGCTTGCTTAATACTTTCATTTATTTAATTGCTATGCTGGCTCTTAGTTGTTGTGTGGGCTTTTCTCTAGTCGCAGTGCATAGGTTTTTCACTGTGATAGCTTCTCTCATTGGAGCACAGGCTCTAAAGTACATGGGCTTAATAGTTGGGGTGCTTCGGTTTAGTTGTTCTGTGGCATGTGGGATCTTCCCAGACCAGGGATTAAACCTGTGTCTCCTGTGTTGGTACGTGGATCCTTTACCACTAGGCCATCAGGGAAGCCCTGTCTCTGTCTTTGGATGCTCTTTCCTCCCACCAGGAAACATCTGCATCTGGATTTACTGCCCTGGCTCTGTAGTAGATGTACAAATGCATTTCACTCTCACCTGTTGTTTTCTGTTTGCATTTTCCTGATGTTTATAGTATGAAATAATTCCATGATTCATAGTGATAAGACCAGAGACTTAAGAGTTTAATATTCAGATAAGCAGAGGTTGAAACTGAAACAAACTCTTGTACAGAATAACTGCATGAAGATATTGGATCAACTTTTTTATAAATCACATATTTAGTCATTTTATTGATAAAATAACAAAACAAAACGAAGAATGACTTTACTTAAAGCAGAAACAAAGTGACTGCATTCTATTTTGTTTTGTTCATGAAAATATTCATACTGACAGAACTGTATGGGTCATAGTCAATGGTAAGGAAACAACCGACAAAAGTTTGAACACACACATGCATAAATAATAATGAAATGAATGGATGAATCATTCTGGTTAATGTGCCTTCAGGTGGGAGAAAATGGTATCAATGCCCATGCTGTTCAAAAGAGTGATCATTTCAGGTTCACAGGCTAAAGGTCATGTCATTTGAAGTGCAACACCCTTGAAAGATAATCAATGTGTTCTCTGGACATGTATTACATTAAAAAAATTACTGAATGTATTTTTTTCAGAAACAAATGCACATGTTATATCTCTTTTATTCTTTCTCAACAACACTTTAAATAAATAGAAATTATTTATTAGTATAAACTTGGAAATACCTTACTAATTTGAAAATAGTCCACAAGAATACTCCTATCAAGACTCTCATTAATTTGTCAAACTTTTCTCATACTTTTACTTTTCTCTAGTGTTATAAATTACTTTGGACACCATTTGAGAAATATAGTTCCTAGAGCCACTCAAATTGTATTAAGTTGTAGAAAAGATAATACTGAATTAATAGATGTACTACAAAGTGAAACTGAATATTTATAAACTAGAAAAAATGTCACGGTTAAGTACAGTGATTAAGCCATTGATTTTTCCTCTCATAATTTGAAACCTTTATAAATACCTTTCAAGTTAACCCAGTGGTTTTTCTTTCTTGGAACTTGTTTCTCATCAATGATCACATGAGGGAATACGTATAAAATGAATTTTACCTTTCTTTACAATAGTAGAAAACAAACATTGTAAGAGGATTGTTAGTAAGATGATTTACAGTACTTTTTATGCTGCAGTTGTTCCCAAGGCCATGATTGGCAGTCATCATTGCCTTCCTAAACCAGGGATTCTAGACCCCCAGTTAGTAATTTTCTTGGTCTAAGTAGCTTTCCTGTTGGATACTATGAGAGGCTGTAATGACTCAGCCTCTCTTCAACAAAGGATCAATGTCTATTTTGTTTCAAGTTGAGTTCTTCAGAAAAGAAGTTAGAGTTTGGGGTCTGGGATTTATATTAAGGATCAATACTTGTGAAAGAAAGAAGGATTAGGCAAATGGAGAACACTATAAAAACCTGATAAAGTCTTGGCCAATCCAGCAATGTATTCTGGAGTAAAGGTTGCCTGTTGAAGTTATCATCTGTTAGGAAAAATTGGCCCAGTATCTGTATTTGTCTTCATTCAGCCATCAGACCATCAGAGGAAGGCTTCTCCTGGAATAGTGGAACCTAGGGAAAAGTGACTACACATTTGAGCTAGCACTGAAGAAACTGACAGCTAAAAGCCATCTATGGACTACGTTTTCTAAAACTAGGTAGAACATTCTTGTTTAAAAAGATAAGTAGGTGAAAGAACAACATACCTACCATACACTAATTCTCATATTTTTAGCAGGCTGTGTAAGAGCGTTTACAATTAGAGCTGGCCAAGAGAAACCCCAGTGGGTCATCTATATTTAAAACATATTCTTAGGAACTCTCAGAAGGTCTAGTGGTTAGGGCTCCACTGAGCTTCCACTGCCAAGGGCAAAGGACTGACCCCTAGTCAGTGAACTAAGATGCCACAAGCTGCACAGTGCAGCCTAAATAAATAAATATTTAAAACATATTCTCTTCTGCCTCCATTGTGCAGTGGTAGCTCTATATCTTCATGATGCTCAGGATTAATAACCTATATCAGTATAGTAATTCACTGACAGTTTCTTGAATGTGGAGTCCAAGATATGAAGGCAATAGAAGAAGAGTATTACTGAGAAACATGTGAAAAGTAGAATTGGAATGGTGATATAAGGAAAATGCAAATGAATCCAGTATCCCAAACTCCCAAAAGTTCTACAGTGAAGTTTTTCTTGTCTTTTTGGGAAACACATTGTAATGATGTCACTAAAATGTCTAGATTTAGAACTAGAACCAGATCTTATCATTTCTTGACTGTTGTTGTTGTTCACTCGCTTAGTTGTGTCCGACTCCTTCTGACCTTATGGACTGCAGCATGCTAGGCTTCCTGTCCTTCACCATCTCCCGAAGGCTGCCCAAACATGTTTCCATTGAGTCGATGATGCCATCCAACCATCTCATCCTCTGTCATCCCCTTCTACTCCTACCTTCAATATTTCCCAGCATCAGGGTCTTTACTAATGAGTCAGATTTTCACATCAGGTGGCCAAAGTATTGGAGCTTCAGCCTCAGCATGAGTCTCTCCAATGAATATCCAGGACTGATTTCCTTTAGGATTGACTGGTTTGATCTCCTTGCAGTCCAAGGGACTCTCAAGAGTCTTCTCCAACACCACAGTTCAAAAGCATCAATGCTTTGACAGTCAGCCTTCTTTAAGGTCCAACACTCACATCCCTGCATGACTACTGGAAAAACCTTAGCTTTGACTAGATGGACCTTTGTCAGCAAAGTAATTTCTCTGCTTTTTAATATGCTGTCAAGGTTTGGCAACTATTTTTTGAATAGTTGATCACGAAATCAAATTCAGAAAAATTGTACTAACAACTTGACTGACAGATAGACTGATAGATATGATATACAGATATCTATAATAGATATCAATAGCTATATCTACAGTCAATAAAACTATAGAAAATATATGTGGAAATGAATACTAACTCTATTATATTGATGCCAATAAAAGAAAACATAACTATTTTGAACTTAATATTGAGATATATTTAACTGTTGCTCTTACCTTTGTAGTGGAGGGAATACTTTTTCCCTCTGCTCTCAGAGGTTCTCCAGATAGGACCCTGCATATTAGATTGACAAAACACAAATCAACAAAATAAAAGGAAGTAGTTTGTTAATTCATGCAGTGATCATCAGTGGAAAAACCTCAATGATGAGTAACTGAATTGGATGGTTTAAAATGGGCTTGTGCTATGTGCATGCTGCATTGTCTTATGGGTAGGAGAACATTAAGCCAATTTTGGAGGCCTCTGGGCTCATTCAGGTTAATTTTTTCTAAAGCTTATCCTGTCTTGGTGTGATGTAGCAGAAAGTTTCAAAGACTTAGGACAATATAAACACTATCACATTTTTAACCTATAAAATATATAGCATCACACATGTATTCAAAGGAGAGGGAAATGGCAGACCACTACAGTATTCTTGCCTGGAAAATTCCATGGGAGTGGAGCTTGGGGAGCTACAGTCCATGAGGTTGCAAAGAGTCGGACATAACTGAGCAACTAACACCCAAACATGTATTCAAAAAAAAAAAAAAACGGCTAGAGAAAAATCTTCACAAGGAGAAATACACTGGAGAATCATATAGTTGAGGATTGTACCAGTATTTCTAGAAAATCAATGTAATATATCTTTTCCACATGGTAATAATAAAAGGAGAGATGCTGTTATTGGATAAGGCTCTTATGGAGGCAGAAGATAATTTAATGAGAAGAACAAGAAGGGAAAGTTAATGTGATAGGTATCAGGCCAGAATGATATTTAAAAAGCTCTGATCTAGTGGCTTATTGAACATCCATTCTCTAGGAATGAATCAGATGTGTAATTTTACCTGTACAACCAAAATAAATCATGATATGAATAGGAAACTTAGAGTAAATATTCCTGAGGACTCTGGAGCAATATTCTTTATATTTTTGGTATAAATTTATTTATTCTACTTGAAGGTTAATTACTTTACAATATTGTATTGGTTTTGCCATACATCAGCATGAATATGCCACAGGTGTATATGTGTTCCCCATCCTGAACCCCTCTCCCTCCTCCTTCCCCATACCATCCCTCTGGGTCATCCCAGTTCACCAGCCCCAAGCATCCAGTATCATGCATCGAACCTGGACTGGTGATTCATTTCATATATGATATTATACATGTTTCAATGCCATTCTCCCAAGTCATCCCACACTGTTTGTAGGAATGCAAACTAGGACAGCCACTATGGAGAACAGTGTGGAGATTCCTTTAAAAACTGGAAATAGAACTGTCTTATGACCCAGCAATCCCACTGCTGGGCATACACACCGAGGAAACCAGAATTGAAAGAGACACGTGTACCCCAATGTTCATCACAGCACTGTTTATAGTAGCCAGGATATGGAAGCAACCTAGATGTCCATCAGCAGATGAATGAATAAGAAAGCTGTGGTACATATACAGAATGAAGTATTACTCAGCCATTAAAAAGAATACATTTGAATCATTTCTAATGAGGTGGATGAAACTGGAGCTGATTATACAGAGTGAAGTAAGCCAGAAAGAAAAACACTTATACAGTATACTAATGCATATATATGGAATTTATAAAGATGGTAATGATAACCCTGTATGCGAGACAGCAAAAGAGACACAGATGTATAGAATATTCTTCCTTTTATGTCAAATAAATCTTGACTTGAAATTGTCCCCTGTTAGAAGAAACCAAAACACGATAATTTTTTATGCAATCAGGGGTTCTGATACAATGATAAAGCTTTGAAAACAAGCCCAGAGTATGAGAATGTGGTGGCATATAAGAGAAGGCTCCCTAGGAGATGGCTTTTGAAGTCAAATGGACAATGACAACCTGTGGATATAGGTCACCTCTTCCTCCCCCAGGATAACAGTCATCTAAGGCTGCCATAACAAGACACCAAAGACTTGGAGAATTAAACAACTGAAATTCATTTTCTCTTATTTCTAGAGGCTGGAAGTCCAAGATCAAGATGTCAACTGGGATCATTTCTTCTTCAGGCTGTTCCTTGGCTTGGAAATGTCTGTTTTCTTTGTATCCTTATGGTTTCCTCTCTGTGTTTATCTATAGCCAAATCTTATTTTCTAAAAAACAAACAAACAAAAAAACACTGATCGTATTAGATTATGGCCTACCTATATGATCTTCTTTACCTTAATCATTTCTTTGTGGGTAAGATTGTCTGGTACTCCCATCTCTTTAAGCATTTTCCAGTTTTTTGTGATCCACACAGTCAAAGATTGTAGTGTATTCAATGAAGCAGAAGTAGATGTTTTTCTGGAACTCCCCTTCTTTTTCTATGATCCAATGAATGTTGGCAATTTGATCTATGGTTCCTCTGAATCTTTGAAACCCAATTTGTATATCTGGAGGTTCTCAGTTCATGTACTGCTGAAGACTAGGCATACTATAGTCTATGGGGTCACAAAGAGTTGGACATAACTTAGAGACTGAACAGCAACCTCCTTGTAGGTCCTATCTCCAAATAAAGTCACATTCTGAGGCTACTGTAGGCTAGGACTTCAACATATAAGTTTTGGGGAGTCACTATTTATCTTATAACATGTAGCCATGAATTTATAGACAAAGTAGACATGGTGACAAGAGTATAGATTAGGCAAGATTTCAAGACCATAGCCTCCTTTCACCAAATCTTTGTCATGGCTGCCACCACTGATAGGTGCCTTTCTTCATAGCAACTCTTTCCATAGCAACTGTGTTAAGAGTTATTCAATAGCTTACTCAGTACTTAGTTTCTCTGCTTACTGTGAGTATAAACTTAGGAGCTGGGTTTTAAATCCTATATCCTAAGAACCAGTGGAGGATATGCTGTTTGCCCTGGAGCCAGAATGAATGAGTCCAGGAACTATAGAGAAGAACTGGAGGTGGTATATATCACTATTCCAATCCAAAACTATTTGTAAAATATTTACTTTATTCTCTAGCCTCAAAGATTGGACTCAGTTGGTTTAAGAGATTCTGTGGATTTAATAAGTCTGACCTTGAATATGAGACTTCCTATTTTATGAAGTTTTACTGGTAACCAAGGGAGTAATAACTCCACCAGGGAGTATAAGAAATATTTCTATTAAATTAGAAGTTAAGGTTCTCATGTGTCCTTTTAGTTCCTAATAATACAAGATTTTATAACAAAATAATAATTATTCTGTATAGTATAAAAGAAGGAATCTAAAGACCTAGCTATCTAGAAATGTAGTTTCAGTTTTAAATAATGTGTGACCAGATCGTCTTCCCTAACCCAGACAGACATGTTTCAAAGGGAGAAATATTAATAGTAAAAATAAATCTGGCTTATTTATTTATTAATGCAAATTACGTTATATGACAAACACTTTCCATAATCCTAAAGAGCTAAATCTCCACTTTTGAAGTTAGTCAAAAACATACAAAAAAGAACTTTTTTCTTCAAATTTTCAGAAAAATTTCGAGTATGACTTCTTTTAAAATGTGCCAATAAAATGAAACAGTAACAAAATGAAATTAATAGTCACTTGATAAGTCTAAGAAAAGTCTTTTTCGGTATACTTCCCAGAAACAGCAAATGTGAATGCGAGTGACTTAAATGATTGGATTTTCAAATATTTTGTATTTATTTGGTTTTCAAAGTTAAAGTCAAAACAGTTAAAGCAATGCTTAAATGTATTTTTTTGTTGTTGTTTAGTCGCTAAGTTGCATACAAATCTTTGTGACCCCATGGACTGCAGTCACGCAGACTCGCTTCCCTGTCCTTCAGTATATCCCTGGAGTTTGCTCAAACTCATATTCACTGCATCCATGATGGCATCCAACCATCTCATCCTCTGTCACCCCATTCTCCTTCAACCCTCAATCTTTCTCAGGATCAAGGTCTTTTCCAATGAGTCCACTCTTCGCATTAGGTGCCCAAAGTATTAGAGCTTCAGCTTCAGCATCAGTCCTTCCAATGAATATTCAGGTTTGATCTCCTTTAGGGTTGGCTGGTTTGAGCTCTTGCTGTCTAAAGACCTCTCAAGAGTCTTCTCCAACATCAAAGTTTAGAAAGCATTGCTTCTGTGCTGTTCAGCCTGCTTTATGATTCAAATCTCATATCTATACATAACTACTGGGAAAACAATAGTATTGACTATATGGGACTTTGTTGACAAAGTGATGCATCTGCTTTTTAATATGTTGTCTAGGTTTGTCATAGCTTTCCTCCCAAGGAGCAAGAGTCTTTATCTTTGTGGCCGCAGTCACCACCCACAGTGATTTTGGAGCCCAAGAATATAACATCTGCAGCCATTTCTACTTTCTCCCCATCTGTCTGCCATGAAGTTATGGGACTGGTAGTCACGATTTAAGTGTTTTGAATGTTGAGTTTTAAGCCAGCTTTTTCACTCCCCTCCATCACTGTCGTCAAGAGGCTCTTTAGTTCCTCTTCACTTTTTTACCAGATGAGTCCTATAAGAGGATAAGCTGCATACCTGAGGTTACTGATATAAGTGATAAGTGAAGTCGCTCAGTTGTGTCCAACTCTTTGTGACCCAATGGACTGTAGCCCACCAGGCTCCTCTGTCCATGGGATTTTCCAGGCAAGAGTACTGGAGTGGATTGCCGTTTCCTTCTCCAGGGGATCTTTCCAACCCAGGGATCAAATCCGGATCGCCTGCATTGCAGACAGATGCTTTATCCTCCTCATACATCACCCAGTAACCTTAAAGCTCAACATTCAGAAAACTGAGATCATGGCATCCCAGTCCCATCACTTCATGGGAAATAGATGGGGAAGCAGTGGAAACAGTGGCTGACTTTATTTTCCTGAGCTCCAAAATCACTGCAGATGGTGATTGCAGCCATGAAATTAAAAGACACTTACTCCTTGGAAGGAAAGTTATGACCAACCTAGACAGCATATTAAAAAGCAGAGACAATATTTTGCCAACAAGGGTCCATCTAGTCTAGGCTGTGATTTTTCCAGTAGTCATGTATGGGTGTGAGAGTTGGACTGTGAAGAAAGCTGAGTGCCAAAGAACTGATGCTTTTGAACTGTGGTGTTGGAGAAAACTCTTGAGAGTCCCTTGGACTGCAAGGAGATCCAACCAGTTCATCCTAAATGAGATTAGTCCTGGGTGTTCATTGGAAGGAATGATGGTGAAGCTGAAATTCCAATACTTTGGCCACCTGATGTGAAGAGGTGACTCATTTGAAAATACTCTGATGCTGGGAAAGATTGAGGGCAGGAGGAGAAGGGGATGACAGAGGATGAGATGGTTGGATGGCATCACTGACTCAATGGACATGGGTTTGGGTGGACTCCAGGACTTTATGATGGACAGGGAGGCCTGGTGTGCTGTGGTTCATGGTATCATAAAGAGTTGGACATGACTGAGTGACTGAACTGAACTGAACTGAACTGAACCTTGATTCCAGTTTGTGGTTCATCCAGTCTGGCATTTAGCACGATGTACTCTGCAGAAAGCTGCTTATGTGGTAACTCAGACACTGAAGACTCCACCTGCAATGCAGAAGACCAGGGTTTGTTCCCTAGGTTGGTAAGATCCCTGGAGAAGGAAATGGCTACTCACTCCAGTATTCTTGCCTTGGGAGCCTTTCAAAAACGATTTTCATTTTATTCACACATCTGTGGCTGAATTCAATAGACTCCAAAGGATATGTTTTTAAAGCACTAGCTTTCATTTTTATAGGTCAATATTTATAATAAAATATTACTTATTATACAATGGAATAAAAGAAAGTTATTTGCAGCAACATGGATGAACCTAGAGATTATCAAAGTAAGTGACATCAGCCAGACAAAGACACATATTGTGATACCACTTATATGTGGAATCTAAAAATATCATACAAATGAATTTATTTACAAAACAGAAGTAGACTCATGGTCTACTCCCTCACATAGTGGTGAGGGATAAATTAGGGGTTTTGGATTGAAATATGCACTGTTATATTTAAAATAGATAACCAACAAGGACCTATTAATAGCACAAGTACACTCAGTATCTTATCATATCTATAATGGAAGAGAATGTAAAAATGCAGACAATTAACCACCAGTAGTGCATCCTCTCCACAATCATTGTGAAAACAAAAACAAAATTTTTAAGGAAGGGACAAGTGTATTTTTAGTGCTAATAATTCAAGGGAATAGTATGGGAATTAGCACTCATAAATGAGAGATTATTTTGACACTTTTAGTTAAAAAAGAGAACAAAATTTTACTTTTAATTACATATTCCATTTTCTCTGATAAGTGTTAACTAAAAAGAACTTACTCTGTCTCATTTAAATATCTGTGATGCTATAATCCCCCTTTAAGATTGGTGCACTGTCTCCAGCATAGCTGGTTAATTACATTGTCTATATTTTAGAATTTTTTTAAAAAATCTAGATAATCTAATGGGAAAGGCAAGGTCCAGTCAAGCTATCTAAATTCTCATACATCAATATTTTAACAGAACCATGACCAAAAAATGGA
>SJYQ01096346.1:8465-23375 GCA_006410935.1 Redunca redunca | reverse complement strand
TAAGTTCAGACTGGATGATGTTAAAAAAAAGTCTTAGAACCTCAAAACCATTTTCAAATAGGAGATAGAATGGCTTCCTCTTGTTAACTTTTACTGAAAAACTCTACTGAAATGCATGTAGTCATGTTACCTAGCAGATTGGACTAAACGACTGATTATATATCTTAACTTCATTTGTTTATAAGTTAAAATTTTGCATTCACAACTGAAGGACTATGCATATTTTACCTGGCAAACATCTATAAATCTTAGCATATTGTCTTATATTTTAATATATTACTCCTATTTAGGTATAATCTTTGTCTCAGTGTGTTAACACTTCATGCATCTCTTGGAAGTACCTCTAAATGTTTCATGTATTTTTCTCACTTTAATATATTGCAATAAAAGTACTTTGCTCTAATTAAGAAGTTGCTTTCTTTCAAGTATTCCTGCAATGCATTTGGGAAGATCTGAAGATGAATCATGCAAAGCACTTTTCCTGAGTTAGCATAAAATCAACTTGATAGAGTATTCCATTATATTCCTCAATATGCCTTCTTCATTTTTTTTTGTATTCCAGTGCTCCTTCTTTCTGTGTCATTGAATCGTTTTTTGAGGTCAAGTTATTTCACATCAAGAATTATTTTCCATAATTTTTTGGATGTTTTCTACAGGATTGGATGCCAATGCCTCTATGTTTTATATATTAGTAACATCTTTGAGTCTCCTATGCTATTTATAACCATGGTCTTTCTTATCTTAACTATTTTCTCTTTAACCATTAACTTTAAAAACATCAAAAGGCTTGCAGTATAATGAACATTACACTCTTTCTTTTTTTCTGGGGGGTGTGGGGTGGGTGGCTTAGTTAATACATAGTATCCCCCTGTGTTTTCTAAGAGTCGTTCATTTTTTTCTACCCATTACTAGTTTTATTGATTCATTTGTTCATTCATTTACAAATCCAAAATGATTTAATTATAGCAACATAAGTTTAAAATAATAAAAGTAGTGTGCATCACACATTTTCTCTGGAATTTTCACTCTCATATAATGTCTCTATTACTCTAAATAAGTCTTGGATGTTTAAGAACCATCATAAAATTATGTATATTCATATATTTTCTTGAGAAGGAAATGGCAACCCACTCCAGTATTCTTGCCTGGAGAATACCAGGGACAGAGGAGCCTGATGGGCTGCCATCTATGGGGTCATACAGAGTCAGACACGACTGAAGTGACTTAGCAGCAGCAACAGCAGGATATATTTTATAAATTCTTTTGTCAATAAATCTTTGCAATCATGTCTTTGACAAATCTTGATTCCCACCAACTCATATTTGACTTTAGCTATGTTGTTTCTCTTATATCCATCATTCAGTTTTTTAAGTCACAGAAACCATAACATAGCTGGCTAGGATATCCTCTGTAGAACTAGTTGATTTCCCCTCTGCAAATTCCACTTTCTCCTGGACTAAGATAACTGTTAGCCTTCTTCTATACACACCTCCTTAATTTATACTACATGCCACCATGCTAGATAAATCAAATTATCTATGCAAAATCAATGCATATTTAATGTCAGTTGTGTTCTTTTCTTGCTTCCAAACCTACATGTAATGAAATCCTAAAGATACAGTTTGTAGGAATCAGTTATTCTCCGACATATAAAGTTATGGCAGGTTGTAGTATTGATGATCTATTTCCTTTATTTTTGTCTATTTTTTCTTCATTCTTCCTTTTCCAGTGAGTTAGCAGCATCCATCATTCATGTAGAAACAAATGAATATTTATTTTTTTTCTGTTTGTTTGATTTTGCTGTGGTTTAATTTTTAGGTCTTCTTGGGAAGTGAGTGAGTGAGTGAGTGAAGTCACTCAGTCGTGTCCGTCTCTTTGCGACCCCGTGGGCTGTAACCTGCCAGGCTCCTCCGTCCATGGGATTTTCCAGGCAAGAATACTGGAGTGGGTTGCCATTTCCTTCTCCAGGGGATCTTCCTGACTCAGGGATTGAACCCGGGTCTCCAGCCTTGCAGGCAAACGCTTTAACCTCTGAGCCACCGGAAGCCATAAGAAATTGATCATGTGAGTAGATACTGAGAAAACTGCCTTTCTTTTTAGTATTCTTAGTTTCCTCAACTGTAAAATGGAATAATAATAAGAAGAATGTCTACCCTTAGAGTTATTCTGAGAAATACAGTAACAATATACTTAAAGAACTAAGGTTGATTCTTGATGCATGCATGAATGCTCAGTCGCTTCAGTAGTGTACATCTCTTTGCAACCGAGTGGACTGTAGCCCACCAGGCTCCTCTGTCCATGGCATTCTCCAAGCAAGAATACTGGAGCGAGTTGCCATTTCCTTCTCCAGGGGATCTTCCCCATCCAGAGATCAAACATGCTTCTCCACCGCCTCCTGCATTGCAGGCAGACTTTTGTCACTGAGCCACTAGGGAAGCACCTTAATCTAGATACATAGTCTTAAATAAATCAAGGCAATCTAAATGTACTTTGATTAATAATGGTTTTAAATAAATATTTTTGTCAACTATGAACTATTTCTGTATGGTTTCTGGTCTAAATTTTTTATTAATGAACATTAAATTAAAATCTGTGTGTTTTACTGCTTATTTACCACTTTAAACCTCATATGCCCACCTTTGACTTCAGAAACCAGCTACTTCACTTTTGTTGTGATTTTACAGTGCCTTCATATATGTCCATGCCATATAAAATGCTGCTTTCTTCTCCCATTCCACAAAATAAGGAAGGCCATAGGAATATGATGAACACTCTCACATGTACAATACCTAAGTTCCAGGATGGTAGGGGAGGGTAGGTAGGAAATTATTTTTGTTCACTGGGGAGTGAAAACCAATGCCTTTTCTTTTCCTCTCTCAGAGAAGCATCTCTGAAGTAAATATTTCTAAAGGGTCTTCAGAAACTCCTGGGGGACCCACCACTAATCAGGAGTTGCCAACCCTATTGTTTGATTTCCCACCTCTTCTATACACAAAACTCTTGACTCCTTCCTTCTGCTCTGGGATCAACCTCCAAATAAAGGCTATACATGCCAGTTGACCTTAGACATAAGAAATTCTGATCTATGATAAGATGCTAACCCCCTGTCCAGGTAACTTAAATAATTTATTCAGTTCAGTTCAGTCGCTCAGTTGTGTCCAACTCTTTGAAACCGCATGAATTGCAGCAAGCCAGGCCTCCCAGTCCATCACCAACTCCCGGAGTTTACTCAGACTCATGTCCATCGAGTCAGTGATGCCATTCATATGCAGGTCATAATATTAATTTGTATTTTACACTGCTCAAACACTTTTGTAATGATGTGTCTTAACTGTTTCAGATAGTAATGTTTTGTTCTTAGCAAGATATTGAAGTTCTTAAATTTGGGGATTTTATTTTCAGTGAGCATCAGTAATATTTCAAAACAGTGTATACACTGATCTAAAAATGACTTTCTACCAGAATACTCTGAGAAAGAGGAAACCACCTCAAAATGATTGCAATCTCATAAGGTAGCCAAGGCCAGACCACAGCTGCATGACATCAACAATATCTCCAGATGCACCTCTGAGGCCTGCCAGTATTCATTTGAGAAAGGAGCCAACAGAAGTGACACCAAGGAGTTAGCCACGGGCCCCAATGCTTTGAATAGAACGTACGTTCAGACTTTGGCATCTGGTTCCTACTTTTGCCAAATGTGCCTTGTTTGTATCCACAGCTGTTATATGTGTTCGTTGAAAAGGAATAGACCAGGGAAAAGGAAGAGATTGATGAGAAATATGCAAGCTTCTGTGGGAAGCAGTGTCAAGCCAATGTACAATTTACTTACAGATAATTATTTGCTTTAGAAATCTGGTGTCATTTATGCGAACAACTGTGATATGTGGTAGCAGAAACCTCATTTTATAGCAATGTTCTTTATATTTCATTGTAAATTAGGAATTTATAATTGTGCTCAATTAATTATCACCTAAAGAGCAAATATATCATCATTTATTTCAAATGATATAAACTGACTGCTTAGATTGAATTATTAAAAGCAAGAATATATATAATTCTCTTATTACACTTATGTTAGGCTTTTACAAACATATTAGCAAATAAAGGTTCTTTGTGCTGACACTCTATTAAGTATATGAAATTTTTAGCCATTGAAAGCAGTTGAATACTATACATAATATTTAAAACTTTCAGAAGTATGCAAGTTTATTTCTACTTTATGCTTTATTTGTAAAGCAAAAATGCATTTTAAAATATTTTGAAAGTGAAAGCTTAATGCCTTTATGTATTAAAATAATTAGTATGATGCAAATTTACTGAATTCACAGTTCTTATCTTTCTAAAAGTGAATGTGTTAGTGGCTCAGTCATGTCCGACTCTGCAACACCACAGACTGTAGTCTGCCAGGCTCCTCTGTCCATGGAATTCTCCAGGCAAGAATACTGGAGTAGGTTATCATTCCTTTTTCAGGGGATCTTTCTGACACGGAGATAGAACCTGGGTCTCCAGCATTACAGGTAGATTTTTTTACTGTTTGAGCCACCAGGGAAGCCCTTTCTTTCTATATTTATTCACAGAAATAGCATAATTTGTAATGAAAGGGTGGAGTAAGTCATGTTATTATTATTATTTTTTAGTTTCAAAAAATTACTGATGTGCCATATTAAGGAGTAGAGTAAAATTTATCACAGTTGGGTTGTCTGCATAGTTCATGCAGTGTGATAAAAGTTATAAAGTATAATTTATCTACTAAGAAGCCAATTCTCACTTGTCATTTCAGACCAATGACTGCTGATTAATCTTCAGAAGCACCTTTTTTTTACTCTGATGTCCTATGTTAGTTTACACTGCACATATCACATGTTTTAAGGTTTTAGAATATCTTAGCTTTAGTATTCAAGTCCCCTTAGAGTACCCTGCTGAACTCAAAAGAAAACAACAGTGGGTAAATGAATTTATGAATCACTGTCTTTTTCACTTTTTTAAATGACTTGACCATTGGGGATTAAGATGTTAAGTAGATTTTTATAGTTGAAATAAGCAATCTTAGAGATTCAAATCCTATTTCACCTTAGAAAATAGGCATGGAAGTTCTAAACAGTCTCAGAATCACAGTCTTCCTTCCTAAACTTCATGACCTTCTTATTCCAAAACTTGTTTCAAAAGGAGATATGGGAAAAGAAATTCACTTTGCTCATGATAAAGGAGAAGTCCTGCTGCTCTTGTGATGAAAGAAAGAAAGAAAAAAAAAAAACACTTTTCATAACTTTCCCCTTCCATTATGATTAAAGTATCTCTTATGATCATAGAAAATTTCTCCTCCTCTTGTGACAATAAAAACCTAATGACCAAATCTCTGATAATAAAAAGCGAAAGTTTTCCTCACCTATGTCCTACATCAGAAATAACATATAAGTGAAAAGTCTAAACTGACATTCTGTTTCAGTATATTCTAAAAGAACAGTCAATCACACAGATAAGTTTATTTGGGATAACTGGGTTGATATTGAACATCCTGTACAATTTTTTAAAAATGGTCAGGATTAGTGCATGATTTGTGTATGTGTGCCTTGCCTACCTATACATTGTTGTTAGGGTAGTATCTTAATTATTCCTAATGATTTTATGGTGATCCTTCAAAAGATGTCATGAGGTAGAGTGATGGCAAGTAATGATATCCAGACACAAACAGATAGGAAGTATATAAAAAATATGTAACAACCAGAGGAGCAAAAGTGGCACAGTTTAATTTAAAAACGAAATTTAAAATTTCAGCTTGAGTGCTTTCCTTTGCAATTAAAACCCCACTAGATTTTTTTTTAAACAATATACAATTTTACTGGTCATGTAAATGACAAATGGGCATTTATACTGGGCTTCAGAGCTCCATTTTCCACTTTGAGAGGGTTTCTNAGGGTTGGAGCTGTCTGATTTGAAGCATATAAAGTCTTAACTGCCACAGATAATGTCAACCCAAATTATTATTTCCATTTCAACGCAGATTATAGGATAGGAAGTCATAAATGGAAATTAAAAAATAAATTCGGCACATATTTCAGAAAGTACCTTTTCATGTAGAGAATAGTAAATGCTTTAGAAGAGCCTGCAGGCAAAGTTGTTGAGGCAAAAAGCAGGGATGTCATTCAAGAAACAATTAGATGCCATCCTTGGGGAAATGGAGTACTAAAAAGTATATGCCTTGATGGACCAAATGACCTTTATTTGCTCTCCAAAAATCCCTCATGCTCTTATAATTCTAATCGAGAAATATTTCAGCAATTTGGCCTCCAGCAATGTCAGTTCTTACTTGAATTATTCACCTCACCAGTTCACTGCTGAGGAAGAACCTTTCTCTTACTGCTACAAAGATTGCATATTGACCACATGTAATCTCAAAACTGTTGTCCATAGGCATTTTTTACAAGGACACCTTAGGTCAGATACTATACAGGGTGTGACTATAAAAGGCTGTTTCAAATCCAATTTGATTGCAAACTGACCCAAACAGGAGAAGAAATTTAATTAACTTCATTAATTATAATAAGTATGGAGATTATTTATTATTAAAATGTTTTCTTAGCCAACATTTCAACATATAGTTTGTTCTTGAGGAATGAAGTCTGTATAAATGATTGTTTTTTAATTATTTTGATTAGGTTAATGGGCTATCTCTAACTATAAACTATATTTTAATAGAATATTATGGAAATAAAAATAAGTAAATAAGAACCTTAAAAGAAGTTAATTACAGTTGATCTGAATACACATGAATTCAATAATTGCACACTTCAGAAAGCTAGCAGTTGATATTGAAGAAATGTAATATGCAAAATTTACTTGGTGCCTTTGAGTGAAGTTGGAGAAATCAGCTATCTAGTCTTCTGGTTTTTGCAAGATTTAGCTGAACGCAGAATTCTTAAAAACTCAGGGACATTGTGAAAACGACATTCCCCTTATTATGTTCTTAAAGTGACATTCAGTGAAAGAAAAAGAACATATTTCTCTCTGTCATCTAAATGAACTCCTAGAGTTCACTCTGTGTATCACAAATTGGAACCCAGTGGTGAGCTGAGTGTCAATAGTGTATTTTCAAAGGCTAATAGAAGGTCACATAAATGGGACAATTCAAGACCAAAAAAAAAAAAAAGTAGAGGCTTGAAAACTGCCAGTACATTTAAGTGTTTCTAAAACAAATAAATATTTTAGGAATGGTTGCCAAAGATGAAAATGTTTAAAAACATGTATGTTCATTAGAGTGTGAATTATTTTTATACTGGATGAAATCTGCTAATAATGTATAAGTGATACTTTTATAAAGTACTGTAACAAAGCATCATATTAATAAAGTAAATAATAAAATTTATAAATCAGTCTGTACTAAAGAGAAAATAGGCAAAATTATTGTGCTAAATGTATATTCTGTGGATTATATTTCAGAATCTTTTAAATTATGCAATCATAGCTAAAATAAGAGTTTGAACTGAACTTGGAAATGATGGAAAGATTATTTCTCATTTACAAAATAAAGTTTTAACCTAGTGTTTAATGTATAGAGAATGTTTTGACATAAATTACAAACAGGATGAAAACATTAAATCAAATAATTCTCAGCAATGCATAATCAAATGAGAACTTCTGTAACAAAACTAGTAAATGGTTAAATACTACTCTGATGCTCACAGTAATTATGTAAAGTAAGCTAGTACTTATTAATTTATGAGATTTTAAAAACTCTCTTTTAAGTATGAAATATGTATTATAATTAATTTCTTCAAACTCTGTAAAATTGCTTATTGCTCATTTAATTTAGGTAAAAATGGCATTTGGTTATTCTCTGGTAGTCGTTTTGTTATTTGAATATAGCTAGAAGTTATTAGGCTTCCCTGATAGCTCAGCTGGTAAAGAATCCACCTGCAATGCAGGAGACTTGGGTTTGATCCCTGGGTTGGGAAAATCCCCTGGAGAAGGGAAAGACTACCCACTCCAGTGTACTGTCCCGGAGAAATCCATAGTTCATTTGGTAAAGAATCCACATGCAATATAGGAGACCTCGGTTCAATTCCTGGGTTGGGAAGATCCGCTGGAAAAGGAAATGGCAATCCATTCCAGTATTCTTGCCTGGAGAACCCCATGGACAGAGGAGCCTGGCAGGCTATAGTCCATGGTGTCACAATCAGTTGAACATGACTTAGCAACTAAACCACCACCACCACCACAGCTTCTGGGACTGAGTTTTGAGCTTCCCTTTTGGCTCAGCTGGTAAAGAATCTGCCTGCAATGAGAGAGTCCTGGGTTTGATCCCTGAGATGGGAAGATCCTCTGGAAAAGGGAAAGGTTACCCACTTCAATATTCTGGCCTGGAGAATTCCATGGACTGTATAGTCCATGAGATCGCAGAATCAGACACGACTGAGGGACTTTCACTTCACTTACACTTCAGAATGTATTAGTTTGGTGCAAAAGTAATTGCAGTTTCATATCATTATTTTTAAATCATTATAACTAGGATCAAATACATCTTTATTAATCAAAACAGGAATAGTTAACAATCAACACATTTTTGTAATGAGAATTAAGCTTGTTTATTCTTGTAGCATAAAAATCTGTGTTTGTGGATTCAATGAACTCTTAAAAAGCATTTTCTGTCTCCTGTTGGTTGTGGAAGGATTTTCTCGGCAAAAAGTTGTCAAAATGCTTGAAGAATTGGTGGTCAGTTGCAGAGAGGTCAGATGAATATGGCAACTCAGATGACTGAGCTACTGGACTGAATGAGTATGGCAGATGAGGCAAAACTTCATAGCACAATTCACTCAACTTTTGAAGCACTGGTTGTGTGATGTATAGTCAGGTGTTGTCATAGAGAAGAATTGGGCCCATTCTGTTGACCAATGCTGGCTGCAGGCATTGCAGTTTTCGGTACATTGCATTGATTTGCTGAACATACTTCTCAGATGTGATGGTTTCGCCAGGATTCAGAAAGCTGTAGTGGGTCACACTGGCAACAGACCACCAAACAGTGGTCATGACATTTTTGGGGTGAAAGTTTGACTTTGCAATGTGCTTTGGAACTTCTTCTTGGTCCAACCACTGAGGTGGTCATCGCCAACTGTGGAATAAAATCCACTTTTAGTTGCATGTCACAATCTGATCAAGTAATGGTTTGTTGTTGTATAGAATATGAGAAGATGACACTTCAAAACAATTATTATTATTTTTTAATTTGTAGTCAGCTCATGAGACATCCACTTACTGAGCCTTTTCACGTTTCCAGTTTGCTTCAAATGCCAAAGAACCATAGAATGGTTGGCGTTGAGTTCCTCAGCAACTTCTCACATAGTTGTAAGAGGATCAGATTTGATGACTGCTCTCAATTGGTCATTGTCATCTTCTGATGCCTGGCCACTGTGCTCCTCATGTTCAAGATTGTTGCCTCCTTCTTAAAACCTCTTGAACTGTGTGTTTGTTTGGGGTCAAAAGCACTGTTGGCAAAACCAATACAATATTGTAAAGTAAAAAAATAATAATAATAATAAATAAATGATAAATGGTTTAAAAAAAGCATTGTTGGTGTTGCAAGTTATTTCTACTGCTTTATGACACATTTTGAACTCAAGAAAATTACTCAAATTTGCTTTTTGTTTAATATCATTTTCATAGTTTAAAATAACTATTAATATACAATAAACAGTGAGTAACGTCATTAGCAAAAAAAACCTAAAAGTGAGATTTGTGCATTAAATGATGTATAACACAAGTACATTTGTTGAGAATGTATTCCATATCAAACAACAAATTTCAACAATGGATAAATTGCAATTACATTTGCACCAACCTAATATTCAGAGGACTTTCTTGTGAATAAAGCATATGCACATTATGGATAATTACTCCACTCTTTGTCAAATAATATCCATGATAATAGTGTCAACATTCAGAAAACTAAGATCATGGCATCCGGTCCCATCACTTCATGGGAAATAGATGGGGAAACAGTGGAAACAGTGGCTGACTTTATTTTTCTGGGCTCCAAAATTACTGCAGATGGTGATTGCAGCCATGAAATTAAAAGACACTTACTCCTTGGAAGGAAAGTTATGACCAACCTAGACTACATATTAAAGAGCAGAGACATTATTTTGCCAACAAAGGTCCATGTAGTAAAGGCTATGATTTTTCCAGTAGTCATGTATGGATGTGAGAGTTGGCCTATAAAGAAAGCTGAGCACTGAAGAATTAACGATTTTGAACTGTGGTATTTGAGAAGAATTTTGAGAGTCCCTTGGGCTGCAAGGAGATCCAACCAGTCCATCCTAAAGGGGATCAGTCCTGGATGTTCATTGGAAGGACTGATGTTGGAGTTGAAACTCCAATACTTTGGCCACCTGATGAAGAGAGCTGACTCATTTGAAAGGACCCTGATGCTGGGAAAGATTGAGGGCAGGAGGAGAGGGGGACGACAGAAGAAGAAATGGTTGAATGGCATCACCGACACAATGGACTTGGGTTTGGGTGCACTCCAGGAGTTTGTGATGGACAGGGAGGCCTGGCATGCTGCGGTTCATGGGGTCACAAAGAGTCGGACAAGACTGAGTGACTGAACTGAACTGAACTGAACTGATGATAGTGTAATGAGACCAATTATGTAGTACTCTGATGAAAATCTAGTATAAAGTTATGCAAGGTGATGAATAAAAATTTTAGGCTAGATAACTCATGGATCATTGAAAAAGCAAAAGAGTTCCAGAAGAACATCTATTTATGCTTTATTGACTATTCCAAAGCCTTTGACTGTGTGGATCACAATAAACTGTGGAAAATTCTGAGAGAGATGGGAATACCAGACTACCTGGCCTGCCTCTTGAGAAACCTGTATGCAGGTCAATAGGAAACAGTTAGAACTGGACATGGAACAACAGACTGGTTCCAAATAGAAAAAGGAGTATTTCAAGGCTGTATATTGTCACCTTGCTTATTTAACTTCTATGCAGAGTACATCATGAGAAATGCTGGGCTGGAAGAAGTACAAGCTGGAATCAAGACTGCAGGGAGAAATATCAATAACCTCAGATATGCAGATGACACCACAGTTATGGCAGAAAGTGAAGAGGAACTAAAAAGCCTCTTGATGAAAGTGAAAGAGGAGAGTGAAAAAGTTGACTTAAAGGCCAACATTCAGAAACNGGGTTTGGGTGCACTCCAGGAGTTTGTGATGGACAGGGAGGCCTGGCATGCTGCGGTTCATGGGGTCACAAAGAGTCGGACAAGACTGAGTGACTGAACTGAACTGAACTGAACTGAACTGATGATAGTGTAATGAGACCAATTATGTAGTACTCTGATGAAAATCTAGTATAAAGTTATGCAAGGTGATGAATAAAAATTTTAGGCTAGATAACTCATGGATCATTGAAAAAGCAAAAGAGTTCCAGAAGAACATCTATTTATGCTTTATTGACTATTCCAAAGCCTTTGACTGTGTGGATCACAATAAACTGTGGAAAATTCTGAGAGAGATGGGAATACCAGACTACCTGGCCTGCCTCTTGAGAAATCTATATGCAGGACAGGAAGCAACAGTTAGAACTAGACATGGAACAACAGACTGGTTCCAAATAGGAAAAGGAGTACATCAAGGCTGTATATTGTCACCCTGCTTATTTAACTTATATGCAGAGTACATCATGAGAAACGCTGGACTGGAAGAAACACAAGCTGGAATCAAGATTGCCGGGAGAAATATCAATAACCTCAGATATGCAGATGACACCACCCTTATGGCAGAAAGTGAAGAGGAACTAAAAAGCCTCTTGATGAAAGTGAAAGAGGAGAGTGAAAAAGTTGACTTAAAGGCCAACATTCAGAAACTAAGATCATGGCATCTGGTCCCATCACTTCATGGGAAATAGACGGGGAAACAGTGGAAATAGTGGCTGACTTTATTTTGGGGGGCTCCAAAATCACCACAGATGGTGATTGCAGCCATGAAATTAAAAAACACTTACTCCTTGGAAGGAAAGTTATGACCAACCTAGATAGCATATTCAAAAGCAGAGATAATACTTTGCCAACAAAGTTCCATCTAGTCAAGGCTTTTGTTTTTCTAGTGGTCGTGTATGGATGTGAGAGTTGGACTGTGAAGAAAGCTGAGTGCCAAAGAACTGATGCTTTTGAACTGTGGTGTTGGAGAAGACTCTTGAGAGTCACTTGGACTGCAAGGAGATCCAACGAGTCCATTCTAAAGGAGATCAGTCCCTGGAGTTCTTCAGAAAGAATGATGCTAAAGCTGAAACTCCAGTTCTTTGGCCACCTCATGGGAAGAGTTGTCTCATTGGAAGAGTCTTATGCTGGGAGGGATTGATGGCAGGAAAAGAAGGCAATGACAGAGGATGAGATGGCTGGATGGCATCACTGACTTGATGGACGTGACTTTGAGTGAACTGCGGGAGTTAGTGATGGACAGGGAGGCCTGGCGTGCTGTAATTCATGGGGTCACAAAGAGTCGGACACGACTGAGCGACTGAGCTGAACCAAACGGAAATAAGAATGAAAGGTAGTTCCTTACAGTATTTCTTGTGATAGCAAATACTTTCAAATAAGCTAAATGCATTATACAAATCTGCTTAATTAAATAACCTTTGCAACTATCATCATTTAAAAGCATGTTTTACAAGAATGTATAGGGGCACAGAAGTATTTAATCATATATGGGTGTGGAAATCAGGGTAATGTAAAGAATCTGTTTTAGAAAAAAATATATATGTAGAAAAAATACTATGATAAAATATTTCTTTTGTTTTCATATATTTTGTTTTGTTAGATTACAGATGGCCCCTCCTCTTTTATTTTTCTTGGTCTATAAGATTTCCCTTTTCCTAGCTCATTGAATGTGTTCATACTCAGTCTTTCAGTCATGTCCGACTCTTCCTGACCTTGTAGACTGGAGCCCGCTGGGCTCCTCTGTCCATGGAATTTCCCAGGGCAAGAATACTGGTGTAGGCTGCCATTTCCTACTCAGGTACTGATGAGAGAGTTGGACCATAAAGAAGGCTGAATGCTGGAAGAATTGATGCTTTTTAATTGTGATGCTGGAAAAGATCCTTGAGAGTCCCTTGGACAGCAAGATCAAACAAGTCAATCCTAAAGGAACTCAAATTTGAATATTCATTGGAAGGATGGATGCTGAAGCTGAAGCTCCAGTCTTCTGGTCACCTGATGTGAACAGCCAACTCATTGGAAAAGACCCTGATCCTGGGAAAGATTGCAGGTAGGAGGGGAAGGGACGACAGAGGAGGAGATGGTTAGATAGCATCACTGATTCAATGGACATGAATTTGAGCAAACTCTGGTAGATAGTGAAGGACAGGGAAGCCTGTTGTGCTGCAGTCCATGGGGTCGCAGAGTTGGACACGACTTACTGACTAAGCAACAATAACAACTCCAGGGGATTTCCCTGACCCAGGGATAAAAACCACAAGGGATAAAACCCTCGTGTCCTGTTTCTCCTGCATTGGCAGGCAGATTCTTTATCAACCAGCCACCTGGGAAACCTTCCTATCTCCTTAATTCCCACTAAATTACCTCACTCCATGAACCACTTCCCAAGAGTCTTGGTTAAGATAAGTGAGGTTAATCTTGTGTACATATTGAAGTTTGGGGAACTGAAGTCTCCTGCGTGTGCTGTGCTAAGTCGCTTCAGTCACTTTTACTTGATCTTCTCCTCATATTTGGTATTACTGAGGAAGAGCAAACTACTGAGTACATGTTCAGCATCAAGGGAGTTTATGTGTCTCTGTGAATTGACACCTATAACTCCCTAGAATTGATACCCCATGATTTAATTATAAGGTTAGGGTATTTGAACATATAATTTAAACTATCAAATTGTGTCTAAAAAGAAAAAAAAACATAAATATAAACAAAATTAAAAACCTTAAAATAACAACATGGAAAGCTGTAACCACTACTACTAAAATTTCAATGAAATCTTTAAAGAATATTTTATTTTATTACAAATATAGTCTTTGCACAGATGACACTGTCTGAAATTCAGATTTTTAAATATCTGTAAAATAAATTTATTCATTCTCTTTTATTTTTCTATGATCCTTCAATTTATCTTAGCCATCTGTTCAATAATGAAATGTTCAGTACTGTTCAGTCATTGAGTCGTGTCCAACTGTTTGCGACCCAATGAACTGCAGCATGCCAGACTTCCCTCTCCATCACCAACTCCCAGAGCTTGCTCAAACTCATGTCCATCAAGTCAGTGATGCCATCCAATCATGTCATCTGCCATGGTCCCCTTCTCCTCCTAATGAAGTGTCCTTCTCTTCCTCTCCTAATGAATTGTTGCATTTGTCTTAAAAGTTAAATTGTTTTGTTTAGATGGACAATTAATATATTACCACTTTTATTCATTTGCATTTATATGAATAGCAATATACCTAATATTTTATTCTCAACTAGCTTAAAGAAATATTTAAGTAATATTATTGCTATCTATTAATATTGGAAAAGACCCTGATGCTGGGAGGGATTGGGGGCAGGAGTAAAAGGGGATGACAGAGGATGAGATGGCTGGATGGCATCACCAACGCGATGGATGTTAGTTTGAGTGAACTCCGGGAGTTGGTGATGGACAGGGAGGCCTGGCGTGCTGCGATTCATAGGGTCATAAAGAGTCAGACATGACTGAGAGACTGAATTAAACTGAACTGAATACTGATGTATTAAATTAATATGATATTGATGTTTAGTTGCTAAGTTGTATCTGACTCATTTGCAGGTGCTTCGTCTGTAGCCTGCCAGCCTCCTCTGTCTATGGGATTTCCCAGGCCAGAATATTGGAGTGGGTTGCTATTTCTTTCTCCCGGGGACCTTCCTGACTCAAAGACTGAACTCATTTCTCCT